>ARYC01013066.1:0-14164 GCA_000711775.1 Oxytricha trifallax
AAGCCAAAGAAAACCCACCTGTAAGCAAAAGAAAACCCACCTGTAAGCCAAAGAAAACCCACCTGTAAGCCAAAGAAAACCCACCTGTAAGCCAAAGAAAACCCACCTGTAAGCCAAAGAAAACCCACCTGTAAGCCAACGAAAACCCACCTGTAAGCCAACGAAAACCCACCTGTAAGCCAACGAAAACCCACCTGTAAGCCAAAGAAAACCCACCTGTAAGCCAAAGAAAACCCACCTGTAAGCCAAAGAAAACCCACCTGTAAGCCAAAGAAAAACCACCTGTAAGCCAAAGAAAACCCACCTGTAAGCCAAAGAAAACCCACCTGTAAGCCAAAGAAAACCCACCTGTAAGCCAAAGAAAACCCACCTGTAAGCCAAAGAAAACCCACCTGTAAGCCAAAGAAAACCCACCTGTAAGCCAAAGAAAACCTACTTGCTCTCTATAAAATATATAAATATATTAATAATAAATATTATTTTATTCCAAATCCTCTAGGCACAGAGGCACAGAAATTATATATATATTAATTTATTACTAATATATATATATAAATATTATTATTTTATCTATAATTATTAAAAACATAAAAATTTTAGATGATTACATATATCTACAATTAATTAATTTTTTATTATTATTAAATTATATATAAAGATATTAGATGATACAGTCTAATTATTAAATTATTAATATATATATACTCATTTATGTTTTAATAATTAAATAAATTATATATATAAAAACACATAAATAATTAACCAATAAAAATATGGTGTTTTTTATAAATTCTAATATATTAAATATTTAAATAAAAAATAATTAATAAAATATTATTATATAAAATGAACATAAGATAGATGAAATTTGTGAAGATTAGAATTAAATTAGGCCTTATATATTGGTAAAGGAAATGCACATAGGAGTAGCTAGAATGGTGGACTCTGGTAGATTACGGAAGGCGGGAGGTGGGTGTGTAACCACTTTGGGCGCCGTACATCTACTAGAGGGGATTTCGATGCGAAAGGAAAGAATTAAATCTTTGCGATTTTTCTGGGCCCACCTCTTGCAAAGTACGAACTACTTTTATGCAAGAGAAAACCCTGCTCAAAACCTAATTTTAAAAGTGATATGAATGACTAAATTAATAATCTCCATCACCGACAGATCATAAAAATAAAAGTAAAAGATGTTGGCGACCATCACCGACAGATCATGTATATAAAAGAATAAGCTGTTGGCGACCATCACCGACAGATCATGTATATAAAATAGTAAGTTGTTGGTGACCATCACCGACAGATCACGTCTTTATAATAATAAGATGTAGGTGTCCTTCACCTACAAATAAAAACTAGAATACAAAAGTAGTGTAATTCTAACATAAACAGTCTAAGTTTATATTTTATATATCCACATAAAGGTAATATTTCATAAATAAATAAAACATTAAATTATTTTATTTTTCATAAGCTATTATTTATAATAAAAATTATTATATGAATAATTAAATTTTATTATTTATTATAAATTTAAATATTTAAAATTTGAATATTTAAGTTTTTGAATATTTAAAAATGTATATTTAAGAAAATAAATTAATATAATTAATAAATTAAAAAATAAATCAAATCTTAATGGTCAAGAGAATATATTGGACTTGCCTACTTTGCACCAGATGCATCAGAAACGAAAGAAGAAAACAACATTTTTGTGTAGAGAACAATGAAATTGGGAAGAAATATGGACTTTCAATATTTAGTAACAAGCAAAATACATTTAATGAAGATGGCAGAATACAAACGCAAGACAAGGATGGTGCAGATACATTTAGCAAAAAATGGAATAAAGACTTATAAGAACATGACCCTGAATACTACAAAGAAATATTAGAAGAGATTAAAAAAAACTATCAAGAATTTTAAAGATACAAAAAATAAAATAAAACAAAATAAATTAAAAAACATAAAAAATGAAATATTTAATTTTTATAAAAATTTTAAATTAAAATTATTTTTCAATCAATTTACAAGTTATATTAATTAATATAAAAAAAGAGGTAAGCAATAATATACTAAATATAAAAGTATTCCTTTATTAGATTAAAAATAAATATACAATGTGTTGTGTAGATCATGCTAATATATTCACGAATTTTTAGATTATCATAATTTATACTACACCAACAGATCAGCATAATAAAACATATAAGTTGTTGGTGAAACTCATCGACAGTACATAGACAGATAAGGCTAATATAATACATAAAGTGTTGGTGAGACAAATGACTCATCGACAGATGAGGCTAATATAATACATAAGGTGTTGGTGAGACAAATGACTCATCGACAGATGAGGCTAATATAATATATAAGTGGTTGGTGAAAATCATCGACAGTACATAGACACATGAAACTACTATAATACATAAGGTGTTGGTGAGACAAATTACTCATCGACAGATGAGGCTAATATAATACATAAGGTGTTGGTGAGACAAATGACTCATCGACAGATGAGGCTAATATAATATATAAGTGGTTGGTGAGAATCATCGACAGTACATAGACAGATGAGGCTAATATAATACATAAGGTGTTGGTGAGACAAATGACTCATCGACAGATGAGACTAATATAATATATAAAGTGTCGGTGAGACTCATCGACAATACACAGACAGATGAGGCTACTATAATATATAAAGTGTTGGTGACACTCATCGACAATACACAGACAGATGAGGCTACTATAATATATAAAGTGTTGGTGAGAATAATGACTCATAGACAGATGAAGCTAATATAATATATAAGTTGTTGGTGACAATCATCGACAGTACACAGACAGATAAGACTACTATAATATACAAGGTGTCGGTGAGAATCATGACTCATCGACATTAAATAGAAAGTATGGTATTCTCATCGACAATACATAGACAGTTGGTGTGCCTCATCGACAATACATATACAAATGAGGCTAATATAATATCTAAGTTGTCGGTGAGACTAATGACTCATCGACAATACATAGACAGTTGATGTGCCTCATCGACAATATATCGACAGATAAGGATAATATAATATCTAAGTTGTCGGTGACCATAACATACTATATATAAACAGATAAGCCTAAACACATTATACATGTTACAAAATATAAATTAAATATAAATTATTTATTTATTAATTATGTATAAAAATATATTTATATATATTCATATTAAATTTGATTAAAATAATTATAAAGTTATATATTTTAAAAAGTCTTTAATATAAAAATAAGTACATAATGGTATAAAGAGTCATTATTAAATTTAAATTAATATAATTATTTTATTAGAATTAATATTAAAATTATAAATAAATATATTTTTATGTATGAAGTCATGTTTATATTAAAAAAAACTAGTTATCTGGTTTTGAGGAGTAATTATTATATTTAAAATATATATATTATTATATAGAAAATTATTTAGAAATTATAAATTATTGTTAAAAGTTAAAATATATTTTTATAAATTTTAAATATTTATTTATTTAATGGTAAAAAATATGTATTTAAACAATCAATATATTAAGTATTAATTTAAAATATAAAAAAACTATTACTCAGCAATGGGTTAAAACTATTACTCAGCAATGGGTTAAAACTATTACTCAGCAATGGGTTAAAACTATTACTCAGCAATGGGTTAAAACAAGATCAATGAGTGAGGAGAAATCTAAAGGAGGAGACAATACTGACGACACAATGGAAAGCATCAAAATAAGACTACTATACATATCATAAAGTAAGATTTTCATTTATTTATTAATTTTTATTTTAGAAAATTTTCTCCAACTCCTCACTACCATACTAAACCTACATACGTAATAAATAAATCCATATATTAAAACATTTCTTAATTCTTTTTAGTGTGTGTGTTACCTCTCTCGCCAGATTTCCCGAGCAGACTATTACTCAGCATAGGTTAAAACTATTACTCAGCAATGGGTTAAAAACTATTACTCAGCAATGGGTTACCACTATTACTCAGCAATGGGCTTAAAACTTTACTCAGCAATGGGTTAAAAAAAGTCTCGGGGAAAATGAAGGCAGGAAAGCAAAAACTCAACGTCCGCGCCGTGCTTTCTGGAAACATAGTATTTAATACTATGGCTAATGAGTTTACAGGAGGGTAAATGCTGCCCAAATTTTTATTGCCATTTTATAATGTGAGTAAAACAATATAAAAGTTATTAAATTGCTTCACCAACAACACATGAACAATTCAACCTAATATAATATTAAACATGTTGGTGTGCAAACAAATATACAATAAAATATTTTATGGAATATAAAATTTATAATATTTTATATATTTTAAAATATATAATTATTTCTAGTTAATATATTTACAGGAGGGTAAATGCTGCCAAAATTATAAAACTATATATATTATTACATCATCCATTTATAAATTAATTTTATTACTAAAAAATAATTTTTTTAATACTAATATTATATTTTATATTTATGTATAAGTTTTGAAGAAGGACTATAACATTGCATAGACAGATGAGGATAATATTATATACAATATTTTGGATTACTACACGAACGATACATCGACAGATTAGACAAATAAAATGTAAAAGTTGTTGGTGAAACAAAGAAACATCACATCGACAAATTAGACAAAAATAATGTACAAGTTGTCGATGAAGCAGACGGAATATACATCTAAAAAATAAAAAAATTTATGTAAAGTAAGTTTATTATAAAAATTTAATAAAATTATTATTTTTTTTTTTAGATTTATTTTTATAAATTACTTATATATATATATATAAATTTTATTATATTTTATTAATAGATTCTACATATATTACATGCTTTCCAAAATACATACAATTTTAAAAATAAAAACAAAAAATTAATAAATAATTTTTTACCATTATGATAATTAAATATAATAATATACAATATACAATAAAATTTTATATTATTTCAGTATTAATATTATAAAAATAGTTAAAAAACTAATTTAATTTTATTAATTTTTTTTTTAATTTTTTGCAAATATTTTTAAATATTAATTATAAAATATTTTGTTCCTCCAAAGATTTTTGCTTCTATTAAAATAAATATTTGAATTAAATATTAAATTAATATTATAAATAAAATAAATATAAAATTAAATTATAATAATAAAAATAATAAATTAAAAAAAATCAAGATGAGAAAGAAACCAAGCCAAGATTAATCTGAAGATAAGAGAAAGACAAGTGATGCAAATATCTAATCAGGTGTTAGCCATCATGACATATCGGACTCTTCTAATGAGCCTTCTCAGTAACAAGAACAAGAACAACCAATGCAGATAGATACATCAACAAACAATAAACAACAAGAACAATTAATGCAGATAGATACATCAACACATAATCAACATCAAGAATAACCTATGCAGATAGATACATATACCAGCAATCAATCACAAAACTATGATCAATAAAACTAATAACACAATGATTAAAATAGACAGGACTATATTTCAGAAACATCAAGTGTCACAGAAGTGCTATTTTTTCAAAATATTGTTGAAAATAAAGACATTAACTAAATTATCAAATACATTAGAAAAGTTTTTGAATAACATTTAGATTTCATATTGGACCAACAAATGTATGAATAAGCAATCTAAAATTATGATTAAAATCTAAAATTGCAATCAAATAAAGATAGAAGTTATGCTAAGAATATATAAGATTACGACAAACACTTTAACAACTATAAATAAGACAAAAATTTCAATGATAGTTGCTTAGAATTATATGTGAAGTCTTCAATGACTAATATTTTCTTGAATCAAGTAAAGAAGAAAACAACTTAGTATATTATTACAAACTGTAAATCTAAGTTTAATTTATCAGACAGATAAATTGAACTTTTTATTCAAAGACTAACATTAGAAGAATCAATAATTAGATATAGTATTTTCCTATGTGAAAATAACAATAAAAATCTAACAAAAAATGAATTAACATGTTTTTTAAATGGAGTAGCTTTGAGACTTAAGGACTTTTAAAACGCATAAAAACTAATGAAGGAATGTGGTTGGATTAATAAAATAAATTTATACTAATAAAATAAAACAGCTTTCATAAAATTAGAAAAAGTAACAGCAGAGATATGGAAATATGAATAAATAAGAAGAACTACAAAGGACAAGATTATAGAACATCTACGCCTAACAGATGAACACATGTTTTATTTTGAGGGATCGAAATTTGCAAGACAATAATAACTCAGAATGAATAGAAATTTAGAAAAAATATGTTAAGATAAGATATGTGGACAATGCGGAAAAAGATTAGAAATGTTTAATGACATGAAACAAGACTTCTACATAAAAATAGAAAGAGATAAACCTTGTAGAGCAGAAATATATTTCAGTGAATTTATTGATAAATTAGTGTTTAGAGACATAGACGAGTTACCATCTTTTAGAGAATTAAGAGTTTGTTACTGGTGTTATAAGAATGTAATTCAAGAAAATATAAGAGAAAGAAAAACATCATAGCCTAGTGAGTTAAAACTAATTAAAAAAGCAGTTGAAGAAGTAAATATTAGACTTGGACACGTTTACAACATGATAATGAATGAATCAAAGATATCTTATCATCACTTGAAAGGAGACACTGGTTACTAGCTTTACAATAATAGTTTAGGAATTTTCAGTAAAGAGTTCTTAAAGAACAAGAATTGGTGGGTAAATTTTAATCATTAATAAGAACAAAGAATATGTGCAGCATTAAAATGGCTTAAGGAAAATAACCACTTATATAAAGAGTACTATGCACTTTACGAAGTATTTAGATTAGTAGGAAGAAATAGAGTAGTTAAAGGTCTATTAGATAAATAAGATGAAAGATATGAAATTTACCCAGATTTAGATGAAAACAATATAGTCGTATTTGACAGAGAAAGTATCAAAAAGGATTTAGGAGATGCAGAAGTATATATCATTCCAAAGAATTTCAATGAAGTATATTCTGATATTAAATAAGTATTGGATTTAAATGATCTACAAGCATTCGATGTATTCAAAAGAAATGTAGATTAGGAATTATTAGATAAATTAAGTAACAATGATATAAACTAAAAAGTAAAGGATAATGTAAAAGAATTTCAGAAAAATGCAGTATATTATGGAAATGAATATATGGAAGAAATGCTATTTCCAACATTGTTCCCTGAAGGATTTGGTGGATACAATAGTTCATATATTAGATAAGGTAAAATGACAGTACAAGGTATTGTAATATGAAAATACTTAGCATAAGAAAAGAATATGGAAAGCATATACCATATATATTCTTTTTGTTTGATAGAAAAAGAAAGGAATAAATGATAAGCGAAACAAGAGGTATTAAATCAGCAGTTCCAGGTCAACATAAAGATAAACTTACAGTAGGAGACATAACAAAGCAGATTAATGAAAGAGAAAGAACAAATTATTGGGCAAGTTAACTTACACACAATTTTATAGGATCACCTTAGTACTTTATTGCATAAGGATTTGACTTAGATGCAATGTTAATATATGGCTAAAAGAAATATGGAAAAAAATGTCCTGAACTACTATATACCTTAACTCATGATGAAAAATGTACTTACCTTTAGTAAATGAAAGAATAAGGACGATTAATGAATGATGCTTTACTTACGTGTTGCAGTTTCAACACAAAAGCAAGACATGTGATGAAAGCATTTATTGGTAACAAATCTAATCAAGGTATATTTGGAAGAGCAGTGATGTAGTTCAGAAGAATAGAGTTTTAGAGACGTGGGCCACCACACATGCATGTACTAGTATGGTTAGATGAAGAAGGAACAAGAAAATTAGAGGAAGGATATTTAGTATAAGCAGTAGTACCTTAAGTTGACTTAGAACTAAAAGATAAGATATTAAAAAACTATATACATACTTGTTCTGATAGATGCTTAGATTAAAAAGGTAAATGCAAGAAAGGTTATCCATAACCTTTATCAGAGACAGATTGTATTACAGAAGATAGGTATTTGTACAGAAGATTAACAGAACAAGATAGATGGGTTATTCCTTATAATCCTTAAATTGTAAAGATGACAGATATGAACATCAATGTACTAAGATGTACAGAAGGATAAGTATTAGCTTACTTAACTAAGTATGTCACGAAGTCAGAACCAGGTCTTGATATTAAACTTAATGTAACTTTGAGAAGGAATAACAAGCTTAAGTTATCAAGTTTTTAAAGACAAATACTATAAGTTCATGTGAAGCAATATACCATATTTTAGGATTAAGTCTTGTCGAAAAGAAACCACAGGTAATCAATGTATATACAACAGAACCAAGCAAGAGAATGAGAATACTAAAAGATGATAAAGTATTAAAGGAAATGGATAAAGAAGATACTAATATCTATGAAGATGGACCAATAGAACATTATCTTGATAGACCAGTTTAATATGAAAATCTAACTTACTTCGAATTTAGAGAATTCTATGATTACAGACTTAAAGAGTCAAAAATCCCACCAACTATAAAAAATTAGAGAAATTATGTTAAGAGTAGTATACCAGGATGCAATAAATGGTATTTCAAAAGGACTGCAGAAGTTATATTATCTAAGAGGAAGGTATACTTGGATTAGGGAGAAACATACTACTATTAAAAATTCTTAGAGAAAGTACCTCATAGAAGAAACACAGAATTTTCACCAAACAACAAAGAAAAGACTTACTATGTAGAATGTATTTTAAGAGATATACTAGATGATGGTGAACCACTAACTAGTGAAGAAATAAGGGCTCAATTTATAGTTATGAATACAAACAAAATAAGATTACATGGTATTTTAATGGATTTACTCAGAGATAATAACACCTTGATAACATAAAAGATAACTTTACAATCACATTTGTAGGTTTTGAACGATATATTACAAGAAGATAAATTAGATGTATAATAAATAGAAGAAGAAATACAAAAATTGGATAAGAAACCTTAATAAATTGTTGATTTCTTATAAGAATACAAAGAAGGCAAAGATATCGAGAAATATTTCTTAAATACATATGCATTCAATCAAAAAATAGAACCAGTACTAAAAATATATTTCAAAACACTCATTGATGAATCAAATCCATTAGTAAAATTAGGTAATGATTAGAGAGATATACTAGGTAGAATACACAAAATAATAGAAGGACAAAAAGAACAATGTTTAATGTTTATAACAGGAGGAAGTGGATCAGGCAAGAGCTTCTTAATTAAACACTTACTAATATACTTTACATACTTGTTAAACAAAAAATGTGTATTATCAGCAACTACAGGAAGAGCAGCAGCAAATATTGATGGAGTAACTTTACATTCATTATTTAGAGTAGATGAATCAATGAAAATAAAAAACTTCGACCCTTTATCTCAACTTTAAATTATGCTAAACAGTATTGAAGTCTTAATAATTGATGAAGTTTCTATGATGTCAGAATAGCTTTTTACAGTAATTAACAACTCTTTTTAAAAAGCATAACTAGATCCATTGCTGAGAACTAAGTTATTTGGAGGAAAACATATTATACTTGTTGGAGATTTGATGCAATTACCAGTAGTAGAAAAGAAAGTATAGTCTACACAAGATACAAACAAGTCATTTATTAATAGTTACCTTTTTAGTAATTTTACTTGGGTAGAATTAACATAGAACTTCAGATAAAATTAAGATAGTATATTCTTTAACATATTGAACAATATGAGGCTTTGTTAACTTACTAATTCAGACTATGCAACACTTGAAGGTATAAATCAATAAGGAAAACTTCAACTAAATTAATTTAACAAAGACAGTATAGTATTAGTTGCTAGAAATTCATAAAAAGATGCTATTAATAACTAGATAACAAGACTCAGATTTAATGAAGATGATGCTATTGAAATCTAAAGTATCAACTTTAAGTAGGAAAATAATGCAGTCTAACCAATTGATAATGAATAATTAGAAGTACTACTAGAAAATGAGAAGTTTGCACAAAAATTCAAATTACCTTTTAAAATAGTACTATTCAAAAAATAAAAGATAATGATAAATAGAAACATACAGATTCAACACAAAATAACAAATGGAACAATGGGAACAATTATTGAATTCGGGCCTAACAACAAGTATATTAAATTTCTTAACCATAGAATGAATGAAGTATAGATCATACCAATGCTATAAGAAGCAGTTATGTATTAAGGAACAAGATATGTTAGAAAATAATTCCCAGTATAGGTATCATATGCTAGCACAGTCCATAAAGTTCAAGGAGAAACACTTAATAAAATAATGATCAAATGTGATCAAATGTTAATTGCTGGCCAATTTTATACAGCATTAAGTAGGGCATAAAGACTACAAGATGTGACACTCATCAATTTTACAAAACATTGTATTAACATGAGTGGTTATATGCTAGAAACATAATCAAAAAATTTACTAAGAAGTAAAGAAACACAAGAATAGCAAGAACAAACTGAATTAGCATTAAAAGACTTAGGATACTTATTAAATGAATATATCAAGAATATTCCAGATGAAACAATAAAGGATATACATAAGTTATTAGGTAAACTAGACTACAACAAGCTTTTATAATAAGACTTAGTAATTGATGATAACTATGAAGTTAAATAAGAAGATCCAGATATAGACTTTAATAATCTTCAAATTTTCTCAAGTTAAAGTAGTTAGATGAGTGGAATACAGTTACTATCTTAGCAAGTTCCAATTCAACCAATAGTTAATCCATTTGTTAGTAATACACAGCTTATCAACAATCCATTCATAATATAATAAAATATAACTACTTATCCATTTGCAAGATGGTACTAAAACTCTTGCCTACATGATTCACTAATGTACATATACTACTTTGGACTATATAATAAAGAACAAGATTTTATTAATGACAATGTCGATGACTGCCTAAGACCACTTTAAAGAACTTGTAGAGAACTAGACAAATTTGATAAAGACTAAGAATTTGATTATTGGGATTGGATTGGTGATATACACCATACTAACTGTCAAAGATAGAAAAAAGCAATTCAGCCTTTAAGACATGGATTAGGAAGAGCACTATGAATATAGACAACCTCAGAGATTACTTTGAAGCTTCAGAACATTTCTAAATGACATTTAATATTAATGAATCATGCATGTGTAGTCATAATGCAAACAAATAAATATAGTAGTGGTTCATAGAGGTTGAATTATCAGACCAGCCTAACTTGCAAGACAAAATTTAGGAATCACTGACAAAGATCGACTAGTATTGTAATATATGTTTACATAATTTAATGACTGTGTAAAAGACTTTGGTATTAGCACCAGAATTTATGATTGTACACATTGGATCAAACACTGCCATGGAATTAAACTTAGATATGAATTTAGTATTTGATTTAGAGAACAACAACTCTCAAGCACACTATGAACTTATAGGAATAATTTATTATAGTAGATTCGGTAATCCCAATGTTGCTGCAAATCATTTTGTTGCAAAACTTAAAGATGGTCTTCACAAAGATTAAACAGAAATGAAAGGATGGTGGTATCATAATGGTATGAATCTTAATGCAAGAAATGTTGTATTTGAAACAAACGATACAACAAGGCTTAACATAGGAGCTAACCCATCACTTGACACTATAATACCAAACATCCTTTTCTATAAGAGAATATAGTGAAAGCACTTATTAACAATTAAAGTATAAAATATAAAACACAAGAAACAGAAAATATAAAAAACAAAAAACATAATAAATATATATAATTTTAATAAAGCTTGTGTTATATAATTCTCTTAAATTTTAAAACAAAAGTAGTAATTAATATCTTGATGATTTTTACAAAAAAATTTTTTTTTTTCTAAAATAAACAAATATAATATATTTATTTAAAAATTTTTTAAATTAGTTTACAGATAAAAGTATGAAGTACAATTAACTAAGCTTTTTTTAATAAATTAATAATCATTTCATTTTTTCTAATTAAAAAATTTGAAGAGAAAATATATTAATAGAAACGTATATAATAATAAGAATATCTTGAGCAAAATAAAATAGTAAAAATATTATATGTGATATAATTAGTAATTTATAAATTTAAATATAGAAAAATTCTAAGTAAATTTAACTAAGAAATAGATCAGATAATACTTTATAATATCATAATATTATAATGCCATGCTTAGTCTAAAGATAACGAAATTTAACATTATGCTAAATAAATACATTAAAATAAATAGCATAAAATTATACTATAAAAAGAATAACGTTATAATCATGTCAACAAAAGGACTGATTTAATATTATCTATTGTTGTAGTAACTAACCACAATCTATATGTTAATTTATATGAACTTGTTGGTTTGACTCACCAGCATAGTTAAGTTAAATAATAGGAACTTGTTGATGTGACACACCAGCAGAGGTAATTTAAATAATAGGAACTTGTTGGTGTGACACACCAACAGAGTTAAGTTAAATAATAGGAACTTATCGGTGTGACACACCAGCAGAGTTAAGTTAAATAATATGAACTTGTTGGTATTACACACCAGCAGAGGTAAGTTAAATAATAGGAACTTGTCGGTGTGACACACCAGCAGAGGTAATTTAAATAATAGGAACTTGTTGGTGTGACACACCAGCAGAGGTAAGTTAAATAATAGGAACTTGTCGGTGTGACACACAAGAAGAGGTAAGTTAAATAATAGGAACTTGTCGGTGTGACTCACCAGCAGAGTTAAGTTAAATAATATGAACTTGTCGGTGTGACACACCAGCAGAGGTAATTTAAATAATAGGAACTTGTTGGTGTGACACACCAACAGATGTAAGTTAATTAAAAGGAACTTATCGATGTGACTCACCTGCAGATGTAAGTTAATTAATAGGAACTTGTCGGTGTGACTCACCGGCAGATGTAAGTTAATTAATAGGAACTTGTCGGTGTGACTCACAGACACATGTAAGTTAATAAATAGGAACTTGTCGGTGTGACTCACCGACACATGTAAGTTAATAAAAAGGAACTTGTCGGTGTGACTCACCGGAAGATGTAAGTTAATTAAAAGCAACTTGTCGGTGTGACTAACAGGAAGATGTAAGTTAATTAATAGGAACTTGTCGGTGTGACTCACCGGCAGATGTAAGTTAATTAATAGGAACTTGTCGGTGTGACTCACAGACAGATGTAAGTTAATAAATAGGAACTTGTCGGTGTGACTCACAGACAGATGTAAGTTAATAAATAGGAACTTGTCGGTGTGACTCACCGGCAGATGTCAGTTAATTAAAAGGAACTTGTCGGTGTGACTCACCGGCAGATGTAAGTTAAAAATAGGTACTTGTCGGTGTGACTTACCGGTAGATGTAAGTTAATTAATAGGAACTTGTCGGTGTGACTTACCGGCAGATGTAAGTTAATTAATAGAAACTTGTCGGTGTGACTTACCAGCAGATGTAAGTTAATTAATAGGAACTTGTCGGTGTGACTTACAGGCAGATATAAGGTTCAAGTAAGCCAAATGTAAGACTCAAGTAAGCCAAAGGTCAGACTTATGTAAGCCAAAGGTCAGAATGGAGTAAGCCAAATGTCAGACTCAAGTAAGCCAAATGTCAGACTCAAGAAAGCCTAATGTCATACTCAAGTAAGCCAAAGGTCAGAATCAAGTAAGCCAAAGGTCAGAATCAAGTCAGCCAAAGGTAAGAATGGAGTAAGCCAAATGTAAGACTCAAGTAAGCCAAAGGTCAGACTTATGTAAGCCAAAGGTCAGAATGGAGTTAGCCAAATATCAGATTCAAGTAAGCCAAATGTAAGACTCAAGTAAGCCAAAGGTCAGACTTATGTAAGCCAAAGGTCAGAATGGAGTAAGCCAAATGTCAGATTCAAGTTAGCCAAAGGTAAGACTCAAGTAAGCCAAATGTCAAACTCAAGAAAGCCTTATGACACAGTCAAAAAAGCTTAAAGATATATTGAACAAACACAAATTAGAATAATCAAATGAGAAATATATATAGACCAAAGTAAAATATTATTAAAATATAACAAATTATAGTCAAGAGGGGGGGGGG
>ARYC01013069.1:0-15371 GCA_000711775.1 Oxytricha trifallax
AAAATTTGATGTTTAACATACTCACTAATCAATGCCTCTAATGAAACTTGAAATACCTGCTTTATTGCATGTTTTAAAGATAAATCAATTCTGTAGTATAATTTTTCAACGATGTCCAAATGACTAGAATGGATATTTTTTGGAGTTATGTGGAAAATTTTAATTACAAGTTGAGTTTTGCCATATATATGTTCTGCTTCTAGGCAAAAAATTTTAAATCAAAAATAAAAAAATAATCCCTCTATACTTTTAGAAAATGACTATTTATCTGATATTCCTATGTCACACTCTTGATCAAGAGCCCAAATTTAGTGGATTTGCTTAATTCCAGGTCACCTCATGAATTTTCGTGATCTTCTCCAGCTGCTTTAAAAAGCATAAAATTTGATGTTTAACATACTCACTCATCAATGCCTCTAATGAAATTTGAAATACCTGCATTTATGCGTGTTTTAAAGATAAATCAAATCTATTTCAATATTCGGTTTAAACGATGCCCAAATAACAAGAATGGATATTTTCGGAAGTAATTGGGAACTATATATTGCAAGTTGAGTTTTGCCGGTAAAGGTTTAGCTCCTGGTCCTAATTTAAATAATCGAAAATTGGACAAATTGACGCCCCATTTAACTTTTTAATATTACTATATATCTGGTGTTCTGGTGTCACACTCTTTCTTAGGAGCACAAAATTATGGATTTGCTTAGTTCCGAGTCACCTCATGAATTTTCGTGACCCTCTTAAGCTGCTCTGAAAACCATTAAAATCAATACTAAACATACTCACTCATAAATGCCAAAATCTTTGCGCGTTTTGAACATAAATCAATTCTGTAGTATAATTTTTCAACAATGTCTATATGACTAGAATGGATATTTTCAGGAGTTTTGTGGGAAATTTAAATTAAAAGTTGAATTTTGCCATATATATGTTCTGCTCCTAGGCAAAAAATTAAAAAATTAAAAAAATGATCCCTCTATACTTTTTGAAAATGACTATATATTTGGTGTTCCAGTGTCACACTCTTGATAAGGAGCCCAAATATAGTGGATTTGCTTAATTCCAGGTCACCTCATGAATTTCCGTGACCCTCTCCCGCTGCCTTAAAAAGCATAAAATTTGATGTTTAACACATCACTAATCAATGCCTCTAATGAAACTTGAAATACCTGCATTATTGCATGTTTTAAAGATAAATCAATTCTAATTTTATATTCTTGTTCAGCGAGGTCTAAATGACCAGAATTGATATTTTCGGGAGTTTTTGGGAAATATAAATTGCAAGTTGAGTTTTGCCGGGGAAAGGTTCGGCTCCTGGGCCAAATTTTAAAGATCAAAAAATGGACAAATTGACCCCCCTATAACTTTTGAAAATGACTATATATTTGGTGTTCCAGTGTCACACTCTTGATCAGGAGTCCAAATTTAGTGGATTTGCTTAATTCCAGGTCACCTCATGAATTTTCGTGATCTTCTCCAGCTGCCTTAAAAAGCATAAAATTTGATGTTTAACATACTCACTAATCAATGCCTCTAATGAAACTTGAAATACCTGCTTTATTGCATGTTTTAAAGATAAATCAATTCTGTAGTATAATTTTTCAACGATGTCCAAATGACTAGAATGGATATTTTTTGGAGTTATGTGGAAAATTTTAATTACAAGTTGAGTTTTGCCATATATATGTTCTGCTTCTAGGCAAAAAATTTTAAATCAAAAATAAAAAAATAATCCCTCTATACTTTTAGAAAATGACTATTTATCTGATATTCCTATGTCACACTCTTGATCAAGAGCCCAAATTTAGTGGATTTGCTTAATTCAGGTCACCTCATGAATTTCCGTGACCCTCTCCCGCTGCCTTAAAAAGCATAAAATTTGATGTTTAACACATCACTAATCAATGCCTCTAATGAAACTTGAAATACCTGCATTATTGCATGTTTTAAAGATAAATCAATTCTAATTTTATATTCTTGTTCAGCGAGGTCTTAATGACCAGAAAAGATATTTTCGGGAATTTTTGAGAAATAAAAAATGCAAGTTGAATTTTGTCGGGGAAAGGTAAGGCTCCTGGGCCAAATTTTAAAAATCAAAAATTGGACAAATTGACCCCCCTATATCTTTTGAAAATGACTATATATTTGGTGTTCCAGTGTCACACTCTTGGTCAGGAGCCCAAATTTAGTTGATTCGCTAATTTCCAGATCACCTCATGAATTTCCGTGATCTTCTCCAGCTGCCTTAAAAAGCATAAAATTTGATGTTTAACATACTCACTAATGCAAATCAAACCCCAAAACCCCTTAGTGAGGTTTATAAGTGCTTTGATTTGTAGGGTATAGTTTGTGTCTTATTGGGGTTAGTAGAGAAAACGCAGGTTTTATGTGAATTTAATGAATATTTAATGAGTATTAGTGTACTTAATTCAAACAAATTTTATTTACTTGTCTTTGTTATATCTCTGGAATCTTGCTCTCTTTAGTGGCACAAGTATGTCATCCAATGTTTACCTTGGATAAGAGGGAGCACTGATTATTATCATCTCAACTATCTTTTTTATTTCCTTGCCTACATTTTCTTTCTTAATATGCTTTTAAGCTAAACAGATTGATTATTTTTCAAACTTTGCACCAAAGTAAGCCATACTTTCCATATCACTCTCTAATATAATAGCTCCGATTGCCCATACATCCCACTAAACAGAGCCATTAGTCCATTTCTCTCTGATTGGGAAGTATCCTGGTGTCCCAAGAACCTTTGCTAAGGTTACTATCTCTTATCTTAATGCTCTTTTGAAATCTATAACAACTACTTCTAAAGGGCATAGGTTTATCATAACATTTTCTGGCTTCAAATCTCTATGAACATATCCAAGTTCATGCAACTCCTTGACACCTTATATCATATCTGATAGTATTTCATTCAAATCATCTGGGTATCTGTTATGATTCAGATAATCTCTCAGAGTCATTTCATATTTCTTAAGCCTTAATGTGATATAGCCGTAGCTTAAAATGACACCATTTAGCTTAAGCAAGTTCTTGCAATCTCTTCTCTGAGCCTCTCTAAGAATCATGTATTCGTTAGCAAACTCATTTTGGTACTGCTCATTCTTAAGTAGATAGCTGTAAGGATACACCTTGTATGCATAGTCATCAATTACAATAAGTTTTGGTTTTGCAGGAACGCTTATTTGCAAATAGTTATCAATACAACTGCTAATATCAATTGCATTTAATGCAGCTATGTTCAGAGCTTTGGCTTAGAAGCATGCTAATATAGTGTTGCCTAGCGGTTGATTCATCAATTCATGCAGCCTCTATCTCTTGAGTCTCTCCTGTTAATCTCTTTATGACTCAATAGTATTTGATTTTCTCTTAGCAGGTATAAGCTTTTAAGTTTCTTTATCTTGAATCAAGAACTCGCTTAAGTGATGCTTTTGCATATGTTTCTTCACTTTTGCTGAATGGGTATAGGGCTTCATACAAGTTGTGCATTAATATCTCCCATCGACTTTATCATGCTTGAAATAGATCTTAGCTCTACCAGAGTGTATTTCTTTGATGTGCCTCTTCAAGCTAGAATCAGTTGAGAAGATATTTTAGCATTCATCACATTATATTTCTTTAATCTTTTCTACTATAAGCTGTTCTTTTAACTCCTCAACATCTTCGATTAGCGTTTAAATACCCATCTCTGCTCTCTGCTTCCTGATATTTATTTCTAGAACAAACACATCTGATACAAACTCAAGAGCTTTAAGCTCTGGTTCCTTTTCAATGTAGATGATCTCTGGCTTCTTAATTTAGCCAAAGTTTAACTAAGATTATCCACTGCCAAGAGAGACTGCTTTGCGATTTAAGTTAGCCGCCATGTTTAAATTCAAATTTAAATTTCTATTATTAATAAGTAAAAACCTCACTGGCTATACTAACTTTGTATAGGAGGTGGCACTGCAACAACAATGGTAGATTCTTAGGTGTTAGACATCATATTTATACTTAGTTTATAACTATAAATTTTCTAATTTTATGCTAAATATTTTTAATTTTGGTTCCAACTGAGTATAAATTCAGGTTGGTACTGGTACCAATTAGGTTTTGAACCATTTTGGAACTTTTCCATTAAAACCTCATTAGTTTAAAACTAGGTACTAATTAAGTTTTGGTACTATTAAATTGTACCAATTAAATTTAAACGAATTTAGTACCGGTACTAATCAAATTTAAACAAATTTAGTACTAATTTAATGGAACTAAATTGATAAAAATGGAGCTCTATCTCTGCAGTTTGTTACAGCTTCTGCCAGCTTTCTCCACGTATCCTTACCAGGTTGACCTCCTATAAGATGCCCATATTTAATACTAAGATTTTTAACATTTGGATCCAGAACTCTATATATTAAAATTTGAAATTCAATAACAAGAGAAGGAAGAAGAATGGAATCTATAAGTACTGCAATGAAGAGGGTTGAAGCTTAAGAAATGATCTCAAGATTTAGAAGCAAGGAAGATCTCTATCGATAGCTCACTCAGCATGGTAATATGGTAAGCATGTGACATATACTTAATCATATACTATAGTGGGTTTATTCCTTCCAACGATGGAAGGTACCAAAATTTCATTCTTAAAAGCTATACTCTGCGATGAGAAGAAAGCCTTTAAAAACAATGAAATAAAGTTGATAGATACACCAAACTACCCAGAGATTTCAGTCACTAATCTCTACGAGGATGCGATGAATGATGAAGAATTGGTTGTTTATCTTCCTACCAAGAAACAACTCTCCAACAAGCTTCCAGAAAGGAGCTTCTTCTTTGGTGTTCTTGGCACTTTAAGAGAGAGTTATCTCAAAGAGATCATTGAAGAAGCTCACAAAAAACGCTACTCTATTTCTCCTGAAGATTAAAAGAAGCAAGGCATACTAATAAGTGAGGCCTGGCTCGCTGAGCTTAAGAAGCATCCTTACCTCTCTAGTAAGCATTGATTTAAACTTTATAGGGAAATCTGGGACTGGTATATTCCTAATGAAAGAGAATGCAAAGGTTCACAGAGAGAGAAAGTCAAAGAAAATATATGAAGTTAGCAAGAGACTTTATAAAGATGTTTAAAAGCCAGATGAAATGAATATAGATGCAGGTGCTGGCACTAAGAGAAGAAACATGGGCCCAGGCAAGCCATAAGAAGAGGAGAAGAAAGAGAAGCCAAATGCCTTTCTGGGTTAATTTAATATGTGAATATATTCATTCGTTTAAATCTAAAACTTATTTATAAACATTCATTCTTCCCTCTCTAGCACAAATTGTTGTCTTATCTATGCTCACTCTCTTACAGCTGCTTTGAATTAAGTCAACTGTATCGATCGGCAAGTCATGCATAAGATGATACAGCAGCAGCTTCTTGTAGTGAGTCTTGATTTAGCTCCAGTAGAATTCGATTCCATTAAATTAGGGGCTATAAGGAACGTTGTATACAGGAGTTATGTTTAACTCTTCATAAGCTTTCTTAGACTCCTTAGTCTTATGAACTGAAAGGTTATCAACAAACAGGATGATTTCTTGGTTACTATACTTCTCTCTGAGTTTATGTAGGAACTCTATATACTACTCTCGCTTAATAGAGCGAGGGTGAAAAACATAACTCTCTAAGCCTGAATCTTCACTTATACCAGCTAATATTGCATGGGTGACTACCTTCACTTTTTAGTCATAAACTTCTATATTATCATACTTCTTATACCAAGACTAATTAATAAAAGTGTTGAAGGTGAATACAGCTTCATCAGCGTGTATGAACTTGATGTAATTAGTAATAGCCCTCTGCATTTAATCATATATATAGTTTAAATTATTACTATAAAATGGCACTGTAAAATCAATCACTCTCTTCACTCTTTCTGTTGACAGTCTTGAAAGTTAATACCATTTCTTCTATAAATATTGGCTATAGTCTAAGGAGAGATACGCATGTGAGGAAACTTGCGATGAAACATCACAGCTCGCTAGTCTAATGGGAAGTGTGCCCAATACTTCAAAGTCTTCGAGTCCCAGAGGTAGTCAATATGATGCTGTTAGAACTTTTATTTTCTTGCAGGATGCTTTCAAGTGCCTGAATTAAAATGCTAAACAGCTAACATGCAGTGATACCTAACAGTAGAGAAACTCTTGTGTAAGAGCTTTGCTATAGCTGCATAATTCAGTACTGGTTTGACTTAATCTATATTAATACTCGTACCATACCTAAGCTTAAGCAGTAAATCTAAATATTTTTTCTCATCATATATAGACCCTAAATTTTGCTAATTTCTATTTCTCATATTGCAAATTGGCCTAATTTCTCTACTAACCCCAATAAGACCCCAACAATACGCTACAAATCAAAGCACTTATAAACCTCACTAAGGGGTTTTGGGGTTTTGAATGCCTCTAATGAAACTTCAAATGCCTGCATCTCTGCGTGTTTTGAACATAAATCAATTCTTATTTTATATTCGTGTTCATCGAGGTCTAAATGACCAGAAAAGATATTTTCGGAAATTATTGTGAAATAAAAAATGCAAGTTGAGTTTTGTCGGGGAAAGGTTCGGCTCCTGTGCCAAATTTTAAAAATCAAAAATTGGACAAATTTATCCCCCTATAATTTTTTAAAATGACTATATATTTGGTGTTCCAGTGTCACACTCTTGATCAGGAGCCCAAATTTAGTGGATTTGCTTAATTCCAGGTCACCTCATGAATTTCCGTGACCCTCTCCCGCTGCCTTGAAAACCCTAAAAATCAAAGTATAACATGCTCACTCATCAGTTCTTATAATGAAACTTCAAATGCCTGCATCTCTGCGCGTTTTGAATATAAATCAATTCTAATTTTATATTCGTGTTCAGCGAGGTCTAAATGACCAGAAAAGATATTTTCGGGAATTTTAGAGAAATAAAAAATGAAAGTTGAGTTTTGCCGGGGAAAGGTTCGGCTCCTGGGCCAAATTTTAAAAATCAATTGGACAAATTTATCCCCCTATAACTTTTGAAAATGACTATATATTTGGTGTTCCAGTGTCACACTCTTGATAAGGAGCCCAAATATAGTGGATTTGCTTAATTCCAGGTCACCTCATGAATTTCCGTGACCCTCTCCCGCTGCCTTAAAAAGCATAAAATTTGATGTTTAACACATCACTAATCAATGCCTCTAATGAAACTTGAAATACCTGCATTATTGCATGTTTTAAAGATAAATCAATTCTAATTTTATATTCTTGTTCAGCGAGTCTAAATGATTAGAATTGATATTTTCGGGAGTTCTTGGGAAATATAAATTGCAAGTTGAGTTTTGGCGGGGAAGGGTCGGCTCCAGGGCCAAATTATAAAAATCAAAAAATGGCAAAATGACCACCCTATAACTTTTGAAAATGACTATATATCTGGTGTTCCGGTGTCACTTCTTGCTTAGGAGCCTATATTTAGTGGATTTGCAGAATTCCAGGTCACCTCATGAATTTTCGTGATCCTCCCCGCTGCTCTGAAAACCATTAAAATCAATACTATACATACTCACTCATCAATGCCTCTAATGAAACTTGAAATACCTGCATTTATGCGTGTTTTAAAGATAAATCAAATCTATTTTAATATTCGGTTTAAACGATGTCCAAATGACAAGATTGGATATTTTCGGAAGTAATTGGGAACTATATATTGCAAGTTGAGTTTTGCCGGTAAAGGTTTAGCTCCTGGTCCTAATTTAAATAATCCAAAATTGGACAAATTTCCCCCATTTAACTTTTTAATATTACTAATATCTGGTGTTCTGGTGTCACACTCTTTCTTATGAGCACAAAATTATGGATTTGCTTAGTTCCGAGTCACCTCATGAATTTTCGTGACCCTCTTAAGCTGCTCTGAAAACCATTAAAATCAATACTAAACATACTCACTCATAAATGCCAAAATCTTTGCGCGTTTTGAACATAAATCAATTCTGTAGTATAATTTTTCAACAATGTCTATATGACTAGAATGGATATTTTCAGGAGTTTTGTGGGAAATTTAAATTAAAAGTTGAATTTTGCCATATATATGTTCTGCTCCTAGGCAAAAAATTAAAAAATTAAAAAAATGATCCCTCTATACTTTTTGAAAATGACTATTAATCTGATATTCCGGTATCAATCTCTTGCTCAGAAGCCCAAATTTAGTTGATTCGCTTAATTCCAGATCATCTCATGAATTTCAGTGATCTGCTCCAGCTGCCTTAAAAAGCATAAAATTAGATGTTTAACATACGCACTAATCAATGCTTCTAATGAAACTTGAAATACCTGCATTTATGCGTGTTTTAAAGATAAATCAATTCTAATTTTATATTCTTGTTCAGCGAGGTCTTAATGACCAGAAAAGATATTTTCGGGAATTTTTGAGAAATAAAAAATGCAAGTTGAATTTTGTCGGGGAAAGGTAAGGCTCCTGGGCCAAATTTTAAAAATCAAAAATTGGACAAATTGACCCCCCTATATCTTTTGAAAATGACTATATATTTGGTGTTCCAGTGTCACACTCTTGGTCAGGAGCCCAAATTTAGTTGATTCGCTAATTTCCAGATCACCTCATGAATTTCCGTGATCTTCTCCAGCTGCCTTAAAAAGCATAAAATTTGATGTTTAACATACTCACTAATCAATGCCTCTAATGAAACTTGAAATACCTGCATTTATGCGTGTTTTAAAGATAAATCAAATTTATTTTAATATTCGTGTTCAGCGAGGTCTAAATGACCAGAATTGATATTTTCGGGAGTTTTTGGGAAATATAAATTGCAAGTTGAGTTTTGCCGGGGAAAGGTTCGGCTCCTGGGCCAAATTTTAAAAATCAAAAAATGGACAAATTGACGCCCCTATAACTTTTGAAAATGATTATATATTTGGTGTTCCAGTGTCACACTCATGATCAGGAGCCCAAACTTAGTGGATTTGCTTAATTCCAGGTCACCTCATGAATTTCCGTGACCCTCTCCCGCTGCCTTGAAAACCCTAAAAATCAAAGTATAACATACTCACTCATCAGTTCTTCTAATGAAACTTGAAATACCTGCATTATTGCATGTTTTAAAGATAAATCAATTCTAATTTTATATTCTTGTTCAGCGAGGTCTAAATGATCAGAAAAGATATTTTCGGGAATTTTGTGGAAAATTTAAATTACAAGTTGAGTTTTGCCATATATATTTTCTGCTTCTAGGCAAAAAATTTTAAATCAAAAATAAAAAAATGATCCCTCTATACTTTTAAAAAATGACTATTTATCTGGTGTTCTGGTGTCACCTTCTTGCTTAGGAGCCTATATTTAGTGGATTTGCATAAATCAAGGTCACGTCATGAATTTTCGTGATCCTTTCCCGCTGCTCTGAAAACAATTAAAATCAAATCTATACATACTCACTCATCAATGCCTCTAATGAAACTTGAAATACCTGCATTTATGCGTGTTTTAAAGATAAATCAAATCTATTTTAATATTCGGTTTAAACGATGTCCAAATGACAAGAATGGATATTTTCGGAAGAAATTGGGAACTATATATTGCAAGTTGAGTTTTGCCGGTAAAGGTTTAGCTCCTGGTCCTAATTTAAATAATCGAAAATTGGACAAATTGACGCCCCATTTAACTTTTTAATATTACTATATATCTGGTGTTCTGGTGTCACACTCTTTCTTAGGAGCACAAAATTATGGATTTGCTTAATTCCGAGTCACCTCATGAATTTTCGTGACCCTCTTAAGCTGCTCTGAAAACCATTAAAATCAATACTAAACATACTCACTCATAAATGCCAAAATCTTTGCGCGTTTTGAACATAAATCAATTCTGTAGTATAATTTTTCAACATGTCTATATGACTAGAATGGATATTTTCAGGAGTTTTGTGGGAAATTTAAATTAAAAGTTGAGTTTTGCTATATATATGTTCTGCTTTTAGGCAAAAAATTAAAAAATAAAAAAAATGATCCCTCTATACTTTTTGAAAATGACTATTAATCTGATATTCCGGTTTCAATCTCTTGCTCAGAAGCCCAAATTTAGTTGATTCGCTTAATTCCAGATCACCTCATGAATTTCCGTGATCTTCTCCAGCTGCCTTAAAAAGCATAAAATTAGATGTTTAACACAGCACTAATCAATGCCTCTAATGAAACTTGAAATACCTGCATTATCGCTTTTAAAGATAAATCAATTCTAATTTTATATTCGTGTTCAGCGAGGTCTAAATGACCAGAAAAGATATTTTCGGGAATTTTTGAGAAAGCAAAAATGAAAGTTGAATTTTGCCGGGGAAAGGTTCAGCTCCTGGGCCAAATTTTAAAAATCAAAAAATGGACAAATTGACGCCCCTAGAACTTCTGAAAATGACTATATATTTGGTGTTCCAGTGTCACACTCTTGATCAGGAGCCCAAATTTAGTGGATTTGCTTAATTCCAGGTCACCTCAAGAATTTCATTGACCCTCTCCCGCTGCCTTGAAAACCCTAAAAATCAATACTAAACACACTCACTCATCAATGCCTATAATGAAACTTGAAATACCTGCATTTATGCGTGTTTTAAAGATAAATCAAATCTATTTTAATATTCGGTTTAAAAGATGTCCAAATGACAAGAATGGATATTTTCGGAAGTAATTGGGAACTATATATTGCAAGTTGAGTTTTGCCGGTAAAGGTTTAGCTCCTGGTCCTAATTTAAATAATCCAAAATTGGACAAATTTCCCCCATTTAACTTTTAAATATTACTATATATCTGGTGTTCTGGTTACAACTTTTTAGGAGCACAAAATTATGGATTTGCTTAATTCCGAGTCACCTCATGAATTCTCGTGACCCTCTTAAGCTGCTCTGAAAACCATTAAAATCAATACTAAACATACTCAATCATAAATGCCAAAATCTTTGCGCGTTTTGAACATAAATCAATTCTGTAGTATAATTTTTAACAATGTCTATATGACTAGAATGGACATTTTCAGGAGTTTTGTGGGAAATTTAAATTAAAAGTTGAGTTTTGCTATATATATGTTCTGCTCCTAGGCAAAAAATTAAAAAATAAAAAAAATGATCCCTCTATACTTTTTGAAAATGACTATTAATCTGATATTCCGGTTTCAATCTCTTGCTCAGAAGCCCAAATTTAGTTGATTCGCTTAATTCCAGATCACCTCATGAATTTCAGTGATCTGCTCCAGCTGCCTTAAAAAGCATAATTAGATGTTTAACATACGCACTAATCAATGCTTCTAATGAAACTTGAAATACCTGCATTTATGCGTGTTTTAAAGATAAATCAATTCTAATTTTATATTCTTGTTCAGCGAGGTCTTAATGACCAGAAAAGATATTTTCGGGAATTTTTGAGAAATAAAAAATGCAAGTTGAATTTTGTCGGGGAAAGGTAAGGCTCCTGGGCCAAATTTTAAAAATCAAAAATTGGACAAATTGACCCCCCTATATCTTTTGAAAATGACTATATATTTGGTGTTCCAGTGTCACACTCTTGGTCAGGAGCCCAAATTTAGTTGATTCGCTAATTTCCAGATCACCTCATGAATTTCCGTGATCTTCTCCAGCTGCCTTAAAAAGCATAAAATTTGATGTTTAACATACTCACTAATCAATGCCTCTAATGAACTTCAAATGCCTGCATCTCTGCGCGTTTTGAATATAAATCAATTCTAATTTTATATTCGTGTTCAGCAAGGTCAAAATGACCAGAAAAGATATTTTCGGGAATTTTTGAGAAATAAAAAATGAAAGTTGAGTATTGCCGGGGAAAGGTTAGGCTCCTGGGCCAAATTTTAAAAATCAAAAAATGGACAAATTGACCCCCCTATAACTTTTGAAAATGACTATTATCTGATATTCCGATGTCAAACTCTTGATCAGAAGCCCAAATTTAGTGGATTCGCTTAATTCCAGATCACCTCATGAATTTCCGTGACCCTCTCCCGCTGCCTTGAAAACCCTAAAAATCAAAGTATAACATACTCACTCATCAGTTCTTATAATGAAACCTCAAATGCCTGCATCTCTGCGCGTTTTGAATATAAATCAATTCTAATTTTATATTCGTGTTCAGCGAGGTCTAAATGACCAGAAAAGATATTTTCGGGAATTTTTGAGAAATAAAAAATGCAAGTATAGTTTTGTCAGGGAAAGGTTCGGCTCCTGGGCCAAATTTTAAAAATCAAAAAATGGACAAATTGACCCCCCTATAACTTTTGAAAATGACTATATACTTGGTGTTCCAGTGTCACACTAATGATCAGGAGCCCAAACTTAGTGGATTTGCTTAATTCCAGGTCACCTCATGAATTTCCGTGACCCTCTCCCGCTGCCTTGAAAACCCTAAAAATCAAAGTATAACACACTCACTCATCAATGCCTCTAATGAAATTTGAAATACCTGCATTTATGCGTGTTTTAAAGATAAATCAAATCTATTTTAATATTCGGTTTAAAAGATGTCCAAATGACAAGAATGGATATTTTCGGAAGTAATTGGGAACTATATATTGCAAGTTGAGTTTTGCCGGTAAAGGTTTAGCTCCTGGTCCTAATTTAAATAATCGAAAATTGGACAAATTTCCGCCATTTAACTTTTAAAATATTACTATATATCTGGTGTTCTGGTGTCACACTCTTTCTTATGAGCACAAATTATGGATTTGCTTAGTTCCGAGTCACCTCATGAATTTTCGTGACCCTCTTAAGCTGCTCTGAAAACCATTAAAATCAATACTAAACATACTCACTCATAAATGCCAAAATCTTTGCGCGTTTTGAACATAAATCAATTCTGAAGTATAATTTTTCAACAATGTCTATATGACTAGAATGGAATTTTCAGGAGTTTTGTGGGAAATTTAAATTAAAAGTTGAGTTTTGCTATATATATGTTCTGCTTTTAGGCAAAAAATTAAAAAATAAAAAAAATGATCCCTCTATACTTTTTGAAAATGACTATTAATCTGATATTCCGGTTTCAATCTCTTGCTCAGAAGCCCAAATTTAGTTGATTCGCTTAATTCCAGATCACCTCATGAATTTCCGTGATCTTCTCCAGCTGCCTTAAAAAGCATAAAATTAGATGTTTAACATACGCACTAATCAATGCTTCTAATGAAACTTGAAATACCTGCATTTATGCGTGTTTTAAAGATAAATCAATTCTAATTTTATATTCTTGTTCAGCGAGGTCTTAATGACCAGAAAAGATATTTTCGGGAATTTTTGAGAAATAAAAAATGCAAGTTGAATTTTGTCGGGGAAAGGTAAGGCTCCTGGGCCAAATTTTAAAAATCAAAAATTGGACAAATTGACCCCCCTATATCTTTTGAAAATGACTATATATTTGGTGTTCCAGTGTCACACTCTTGGTCAGGAGCCCAAATTTAGTTGATTCGCTAATTTCCAGATCACCTCATGAATTTCCGTGATCTTCTCCAGCTGCCTTAAAAAGCATAAAATTTGATGTTTAACATACTCACTAATCAATGCCTCTAATGAAACTTGAAATACCTGCATTATTGCATGTTTTAAAGATAAATCAATTCTAATTTTATATTCTTGTTCAGCGAGGTCTAAATGACCAGAAAAGATATTTTCGGGAATTTTTGAGAAATAAAAAATGCAAGTTGAGTTTTGTCGGGGAAAGGTTAGGCTCCTGGGCCAAATTTTAAAAATCAAAAAATGGACAAATTGACCCCCCTATATCTTTTGAAAATGACTATTAATCTGATATTCCGATGTCAATCTCTTGCTCAGAAGCCCAAATTTAGTTTATTCGCTTAATTCCAGATCACCTCATGAATTTCCGTGACCCTCTCCCGCTGCCTTGAAAACCCTAAAAATCAAAGTATAACATACTCACTCATCAGTTCTTATAATGAAACTTCAAATGCCTGCATCTCTGCGCGTTATGAATATAAATCAATTCTAATTTTATATTCGTGTTCAGCGAGGTCAAAATGACCAGAAAATATATTTTCGGGAATTTTTGAGATATAAAAAATGAAAGTTGAGTTTTGCCGGAAAAAAGTTCGGGCTCCTGGGCCAAATTTTAAAAATCAAAAAATGGACAAATTGACGTCCCTATAACTTTTGAAAATGACTATATAATTGGTGTTCCAGTCTCACACTCTTGATCAGGAGCCCAAATTTAGTGGATTTGCTTAATTCCAGGTCACCTCATGAATTTCCGTGACCCTCTCCCGCTCCTTGAAAACCCTAAAAATCAAAGTATAACATACTCACTCATCAGTTCTTATAATGAAACTTCAAATGCCTGCATCTCTGCGCGTTTTGAATAAAAATCAATTCTAATTTTATATTCGTGTTCAGCGAGGTCTAAATGACCAGAAAAGATATTTTCGGGAATTTTTGAGGAAGCAAAAATGAAAATTTAGTTTTGCCGGGGAAAGGTACGGCTCCTGGGCCAAATTTTAAAAATCAAAAAATGGACAAATTGACGCCCCTATAACTTTTGAAAATGACTATTAATCTGATATTCCGATGTCAATCTCTTGATCAGGAGCCCAAATTTAGTGGATTTGCTTAATTCCAGGTTATCTCATGAATTTCCGTGAACCTCTACCGCTGCCTTGAAAAATCTAAAAATCGATGTTTAACACACTCACTCATCAGTTCTTATAATAAAACTTGAAATACCTGCATTTATGCGTGTTTTAAAGATAAATCAAATCTATTTTAATATTCGGTTTAAACGATGTCCAAATGACAAGAATGGATATTTTCGGAAGAAATTGGGAACTATATATTGCAAGTTGAGTTTTGCCGGTAAAGGTTTAGCTCCTGGTCCTAATTTAAATAATCGAAAATTGGACAAATTGACGCCCCATTTAACTTTTTAATATTACTATATATCTGGTGTTCTGGTGTCACACTCTTTCTTTATGAGGTCACAAAAAAGAATGGATTCTAGTCGAGTCACCTCATGAATTTTCGTGACCCTCTTAAGCTGCTCTGAAAACCATTAAAATCAATACTTAACATACTCACTCATATATGCCAAAATCTTTGCGCGTTTTGAACATAAATCATTTCTGAAGTATAATTTTTCAACAATGTCTATATGACTAGAATGGATATTTTCAGGAGTTTTGTGGGAAATTTAAATTAAAAGTTGAGTTTTGCTATATATATGTTCTGCTTTTAGGCAAAAAATTAAAAAATAAAAAAAATGATCCCTCTATACTTTTTGAAAATGACTATTAATCTGATATTCCGGTTTCAATCTCTTGCTCAGAAGCCCAAATTTAGTTGATTCGCTTAATTCCAGATCACCTCATGAATTTCCTTGA
>ARYC01013080.1:0-10692 GCA_000711775.1 Oxytricha trifallax
GTAAAGATCATGTAGCCTTCAGGCTTCCATTACTTGAAATGATTTACAGAGAATTCTTATCTGACAAAAGATGTCAGAGATAAATTTGCTAGATAATATAGCAGATAGTTGAGGGGATTGAAGAGCTTCACAAGTTAGGTTATGTTCATAGAGATTTAAAGCCAGAGAATATCATGTTGAACTTTCAGCCTCTTAGAGTTTATATTATAGACTTCAACAGAGCTCAAAGAGTGCAAGCCTCTGCATAAGGAAATGTATACGGCACTCCTGGATATTTCCCAGAGAGAGAGGATTGGAGAGATGGAGACACTTAATGGGATATCTGGGCTCTAGCAGTAATAATAATAAAGAGCGACATGCCAAGAAACGATTACTTTAGCTGCAGCGGTGAGAGAGATTCTAAGCAAAGAATCAAACAATATCTCGATAAAAATAAATAAATGGAGGTCTCAGACAACTTGCATACTCAACTATTATCAAGCCAAGCTAAGAGAATTAACAAACAATAGAAACAATCAAACATCAACTAAGAAAGATAAAATTCAGAGAACTGACACATGACTCTAAGCTTATGTTTGTGAAATATTTAAAAAACTCGCTTGTTATACTCACTAAAAACACTAATATTAAAACATTAAACCCCTACATAAACCCTATTAAAACCCTAATAAAGTATGCACTAATAGTCTACTTTTATCAATCAAAAACTCAATCAAACTACTGAAAGGGTTTTGGGGTTTTGAATATCAAATTCGATATGAACGTTGAGGATTGGGAACAGATCTAAGAAGAAGCTTCTTAGACTATAATTAAATAAAGTTTTATATAGAGTACTATTTCTTATATGCCATTTAACGTCAAGTACATAGCTAAGCATGTCAAATTATTAATCATTTATAAAATTATTTTTCGGTCTTTTATATTTAATCAATTTCCCTAAAAATAAATATAAATTTTATGAACATTCTATTTCAATTAAAATATAAAAATAAATTAAAAGAATTTCAAATTTACTTATTTAATTATATTATTTTATCAAATCTGAGGAAATTGGGAAAGTAATAAAAGAGTTCAATGTGGAATAATTAATCTTATATAATATTAAATACAAAGCTTTTTTGCAAGATACAAAAGTTTATGATATTAAATTTATATTTTTATAATCAATGAGAATAATTATTTTAAGTTTTCATCATCAGCAATATAAAATATCGAATGATTTATATCCATATATAAATATAAAATACATATTTAATCAGCGATCATGATTACCAAAAACTTAAGTCCAAAAAGAATAATTAAATATAAATTTAATAAATATAAATGTTTTTATTCAAAGTATATAATCATTTATATTCTACAAATTAGATAAATCATATTGTAGGAAATAATTTTGATTCAGGAAATTTAAAAATTATTACTCTACCTCTTTCAAAGAGGTCTGAATATCAAAAATATATATACTATAGAACTGTTGATTTTAGATTAAATTAATTTAGAAAAGTTTATAAAATATTCTAGAAACAATGATACTTTTATAAAAAATCCCCTTAAAATTTTTATGTAAAGTTGTTCCCATAAATTTATAGATAAATTGAATTAAACAGCCACAACAGTCTTTCTTTTAAGCCCTGCTATCACGATGTATAATGGGTATCATTAATTGAGTTAATAGAAATATAAACAAATTTTAACTGTAAATAAAAAGGAAATTAATAGTATAATTTTATAAATAAAAGTGAATCCATAATATAATTCATTAATATAAACTAATTTAAAATTATATGGTTAAATTTGGAGATAAAAATAATATAATTTATAAATCTTATTTTAGGCAATTCATATTAAACTAATCAATTAACCAATATCTTAAAGTGCCTACAGGAATAAAATAGGTTAATTTTGAACTGTATATATGAAATTAAATTTCGAGACAATTTATTTAACAGGTGTTATTTTATTTGAAGTTAATTTACATTCTCCAAGTTATTTTTATTTTGCAATAATATTTTACTAATTTGGAATATAGAAGCAAAAAACTTTTACTAATTTAATGATTATTTTTTTATTTATAAGAATAAGTAAACTAATAATTAAAATTTAAAAGGTATTTGAATAGTCTATCTTCCTATTATTTCTATCTTAAGATTTGAAGGAAAGTAATGTATTAATGAAAAAGACTGAGCGTGTTTAAATTTTTGAAGTTTAATTAGAAATTTCAAATTAATCTCTATTTTTGGTATAATGTTTGCAATAAAATAAGCAATTTAGCTGTGATATATTAAGAATGAGTCTAAAAAGCAGCTTTTAAGTTAAGAAGAAAAAATAAGTCAATCGTATCTGGATGATTTCTACTTTATTCATTCTGTATTTTCTTCAGAACACAGAAAACAGAAATAGGAATAGAGCTGTGAGATCCAAATTCTAGCATAAAAAACTATGATAATTTCAACAACTTATATGAATTTCATTCATTAATATTACCATTGCAGTAAAAATATCTTATGCTACTTCTTATATTCACGTATTCTAATATGTACATTGTACATTATATCTCAAACTAAAACTAGATGAATCTTAAACTATTAATTATAGAGAAAGCATTATTTATAGTCATTTAATTAATTAAGTTAATATGCTAAAGAAAAATTGACGGAACTTTACTAACAAAATTTAATCTCCTGATTTATTAGGAAATTGTGGAATGAAATTTTAATGTAAATTAATAGATTTATATTAAAAATGATTTTAGGTAGAAAGAAAATGAGCTCCCAACTTCAATTTGATGTGCTCCTCTTAAAAAAAGAAAAGTAAAATTGTCTTTAAAAAAGTTTTATTAATTTTTAAAGTTATAGAATGCAAAACCTTTAGAAAAAATTATTTTTATAATCAGTTTAAGTTTGATTATGTAACATTCAAACTTCTAGCATATTAGTCCTTTGCTTTTTTACACTTGTACTTTACAGGTGAGTTGGAGTAAAATCTATAGTATTTAATTAGTTTATTAACAATTTACTTAAATCATTTCATGAAGTCAATACTAGATTAATGTTAAAATATAGTATTTAATAATAAATAATTAATAGATAGACTGGAACGTAAAGGGTCAAGTGAACTGTTTTTAGTACCAGAAGCCTCTGAGCTACACCTAACTATTCCGAAAAGCACCCCTTTGTGTGCTTGGAGTAATCACATACGAAGGAAACTGAACAAACATACACTCCAACGAATGGTCATGATCATGGAGTTTATATCATGACACTCAAATTCATTTTGTTCCCTTGTGCTCTTCTCCAGTCAGTTGATGAGAACATGAATAATTTTCTCAACACCTGGAACATCCACATTACTTTAATTACTATTAGACGACTAATAGGAAAAATAAGGAATATTTAATACAGATAACATGCAGTATACTAGATTCTAGATACTAAGCTGGTTCCACCCCCTAAAAAGTCAATTCTCTGTTCACAATGGTTATGATACTTTTCTAACTGTGATAAGTCACGACAAGAAAGTCCTAACTTTGACAATCTCTCATATTATTCAAAGTATATGTTAAATATACAAAAATAAAACAGTAATCCATAGGCCCTTTTAAAACCTAGAACCTTCAAAAAGAGCCACAGAAAAGAAGATGAATACACAAAGAATTCTAAAATAACAACTCAAACAAAAGAGAAGATGCACTTTCCTATTTAGTACTTAAACTCATTGATTTTTTTACCAAATACGTCAGGACTAAAAATTTTAAAATTTAAAAATTAAAAAATAATGTATTACGTCATTAATAAACCCTGATGTCTTCTATTAATTAAAAGTGAAATATTTATTAGAGAATCACTCCAGCTGGTACTATATAGTAACAAAGTTATTCATGAATCACCTTCATTTATTAACAAATATCTTTGAAAACATTTACCAACATACCATGACACAAATGGAGTTATACATCTCAACAGATTAGTATCTTTTAATCAAAGAGAAGCTAATTTAAATCAAATAACACCATAAGACCCCTAAATTCCATGATATATATCCATGATATATATCCATGATATATATCCATGATATATATCCATGATATATCCATGATAATTAGTTTTAATCAATTAGAAATTAGGTATAGACAATATGATCTATAAATTCAAAGCTCAATATTAAACTTTTAATTAAATAAATTAAAACTAAGTTACAATATGGATTTCCTTAAACTCAACAACAAATGGTGTTAAATCTGTGACTTTCAAGACATCCTCATGAAGCATTACACCACAATAACAACAGATGAAAACATAGAGGAAGAACTCTATAAACATCTTTATGAGAGAGTATTTGAGAACAAATACTATGAAAACAAGGGCATTGAGAGGCAATTTGAACTAGAAGAGACCTTTAATTTCTACTAAATAAAAATTAATAAATTATAGACCCAAGCACATAAAGATGCTGAAATGTATATAAATGACGACATACCTTGGTTCGTCAAAAGACATGAGAATGAACAGATTTGATGATTTAGTTAAATATCATAAAAGGGCTTGACCCTTACCTTAATTTACTTAAGAATAGATCGGTGGTCCCCAGAGACATCAATTTGATCGTATTATTATTAGTATTTAATAATGATATGGCAAAATTAATATAGTATTTTTACTACCTGACAAGTAATCTAAGACTTAAAAGATTCGCATCTTTGGGCATATTAATTATTATTTCAAATTTTATTAATTGATAAAGGCAGAAAGCTGAAAATTTTTATTACAATTTATTTTTAAATGATGTAGTAATTGAAATAAAAAAGCTCTTCAAAAAATTCATAAAAAAAGAGCATGTTTCAGATCATAGCATTTAAATTTAATTTTAATTTTCGAAGGCTGCGATGATATTGATGCAGTAGAAAGAACTCTTTTTATTTAAAATGATCTAAAATTATATAATTACTCATTACTACAACTACTTGAAAGCTTCTAAGTTAATTGATGAAATTCTTAAAAATTAAGGTATAACAATATTCCATAAAATTTAAAGTTTTCACTTTAAAAAAATTTAATAATATTATATAAGAGAAACTTTGAGGTATGAAGACTCTTCTTAAAACATTTCTGTGAAGACAACATTTGAACGTTATCGCTAAATTTCAGATCATACGAGATCGGTCTTTGAGTTGATTCAAACCGAAAAAATGAGACTTAATCACTACATTGTCGTCCACAAAACATATTTTCTTATTCTGCTAAATTAGTTATATTTAGGTTTATTATCACAATTTATATTAATATAACAAAACAGATCTACCTGATCAGTAAACATTGAAAAGCAAGGTAGAAGAATCAATAATTATATTTTAAATTATTTATGAATAAAGAAAAGTTCACTGTTCTTATTACAGATACAGTTATTGAAGACTCCTCTTACTTTAGTATTGGGAAAATATTTGTTAAATTTGAAAATTTAATCAGATTTTGTAAACATAATGTATTCAATATTTTTCAGATTTAGAAATTAGTAACTATGCAAAAGAGAGTTAGTTATTGATTAAAGAATGAATAAATAAATTTTTAATTAATCCTAAAAACACAAATTATTTTCAGTTCTAAATATTTTGTAAAAGGTTTTTTGTAATTATGTAACCAAAATGATACAATAGCGAATTCAAATTATAAACTAATGTATCTTGAGTATTTTAAGTAATAGTTTAGTTAAATATAAGAGTAATTTTTTACTTTAAAAGCTATATGGATTTAATTAATGTTTAAAGATTTGTGATTATTTTATTGCCTCTATTTTATAAAATTGAACTACTGATTAAGAGCATGAAATTTATATATAATATCTATATTAATTTTAAATTTGAAAGACTATTATATTTTACCAATAGATTTATTAAATTTAAATGAATATAGGGTCTAATTATTTGTATTCTTAAGTATGATTAAAATTAACTCGTAATAGTAATAAATTTTTAATAAAATTTAAAAGAAATATTTGAAGTTAATTATAATTTTTATATAAATAATTCAAAGAAAATCCTTTCAAATCTATAAAATTGTATGTAACAACAAATTTCTTTTTTAATAAAGTTATTGAAATTTATATAATAAATCAAGTATAATAGATATAGAAGTGATATTTCAGATAAAAGACCAAGAATGAAATATAACTATGTCCCTTAAGATAAAGAAACTCATAAGAAAAAGGCAAAAAATAAATATATATTATATTATTGATTTAAGGAGTATGAAATTCAAGTCACTGGAATAATGGTTGATTAAGCAATTGACTATATTCGCAAAAAACTAGATTTACAAATTTAATTTTAACTAAAAAATTAGACGATTATGATTCTGAAGAGCCACAGATTCCATCGTTGAAACTAAAAATAATTTTCAGTAAACATTACTTTTAATAATTACTATAATTAAAACCAGATGAACTCGACAAGTTGAAGGATCAAGCGAAAGCTTTGTCTTAAAAGTATAAGGTATTCTATTTATTTATGAAAATACAATATTTTCCTAAATAAATTATTTAAGAAAAATATAAAGAATTGATATAAAAGTTAAATTAAATATTTGTATGTGGAGTTTACAAATATGAAATTGATTATATTAAAATTTAATTTTAATATATATCTGTAGTTTGAATTTAAATATGCTGAAATCAAAATGGCTTATACTGTGTTTAAATTAAATTATACAGTAAATATTAATATTTTAGCCAATATAAAAAGGTTGAGAGTCTAAATCCCAAGGTTCGCTCGCCATTTATTTTTGTAAATCTCATTTGTATTTCACTATGAATATGTAAAGTATTTATATGACTTATGTTATTTATATATATTTACTTTTTAATTAATATTTCGTCTAATTAATTAAATTATTCATTATCTTCAAGAAGACTGTAACTATTGTTGGGAAATAATTAAATAAAGTAATATTATTTATTTTATATATAATCAAAGAACAGACTTGAAAATGCCTTGAAGGAGTTCCAAAATACAATTTATTATTTTTTTCTCCAAAAGACTATCTAAGATATCTTAAAAGGAAATGAGGTGACCACAAAGTCCATGCAGCTAGCTGATGCTCCTAACCCCATTTAATACTTAATAAAACCCCGTTAATCATTTATGAAAATTAAGATTGGGGATTCAGAATTATAAAATTAAAATTAAATTATAATTGCCTAAAACCATTGCCTCCAATAATTGTTTATATTTTATAAAACAATCAGAGTGCGTAAAAATGTTTTTAGCCTATTTATATTTAATTTCAGGCAATAATAATATAATTTTAATTTTATTAATCTCAATCCCCAATCTTCATTCTTAATTGACTAAAGGGGTTTTAAATGCATTTTTTTATCATTTTGGCAAAGTCTATATATTAAAATAATTATAAAAAGCTAATGAGTGATGAGACTCAAAAAATTGAGAGCCAGTTCAATGTCAAAATTAAAATTGATAAAGACAACTATATTGTCAGTGGAAATGACTAAGGAATTGTACTCTATTAAAATATAAAAATTGTAATATATTACCACTTATATAATTTTAAGCATTTAGAATAATTTACTTTACTTAATTTATATAAAATAAAATTGCGCATGCCTTCATAGAACTTTCAATTATAGAGCAGAAATTTGTTTCCAAAATGAAAGAAATGCAAATTACTGATCCAAATAGAATGTTTATATTTATTGTCTATTAGTTATAAATATAAAACAAAAGCTAATATAATTTTAATTATATATATATTATAAATTATTAAAGCTATTGAAATGAAAGGAGGAGTGATTAACTTTCTAAAATTATTATATTTTTCGCAAATTTTACATTTTGAAATGGATTAATAATCATAATAATTGTTTAATTGAAATTACAAAAATATTCAAAATTATTCAGATTAAACTTTTCAATTTTTTATAATTAACTGTGAGAAACAATACGAAATACAAATTATTTCGCTTACTTATTATTTAAAGCAATAATTAATTTACATAGTAATAGGCAAAATAACAAGAATAAAAAATGCATCCTGGCATAAAAGATTTTAATTAGAATGCTGATTAATGACATTAATTATTATATTTATATACTGTTTTGGTAGAAAATACTGTTCATCAATTGATTTGTAATATTAAAATAATAATTATGCAATATTATATTATTATAGAATCTTGTTGTGAAGAATGAATTGACAAGAATAAAGTGTTTAGTAAAGCTTTTTTTTTAATTTTTAAGTTTGATACGTACTTTATAAGATTCTTAGCAGAAAAAAGGGATTATATTATCTATAGAATAATGAGGTGCAAGAAAGAGCTATCTAAAAACAAATGTGAAATTTCATGATTGCAGTGAAGGAAAAAGACTATTGAAAACAAGAAGATCTTAGAGATCCTATATTTGATTAATTAAGCTATATTTAGATTTTGTGCCTACTACTTAAGCTGAATCATTTAAATCCACTTCTTACTCTTTAAATGTTAAAAAAAATTCTCTTGATTAGAGAAAGAAAATTATTTGGTTTTCAGTTTTTACGATAATCATTTTTAATACGATTTTAAAATTATATTGCTAATTTAATTTATTCCTGAATAGTGATATTTAAAATTGAATTACATTTAAGCTATTAACTGTATTATATGAATACTTTTAATTCAAGAAGATTAATATAAATTAACCAAAATTTGATTATTTATGACTTAGCATTCTAAAATTGTCTTAATATTCTACTTTTTTGATTTTTATAGATATCTGAAAATTTGATAATGCAATTAAGCAAAATATATCATCTCTCAAAGAAGAAACATCTATTGCATTATTTTTCATTAAAAATTTAATATAAATTTCATAAAATAATTCAAATTTTTTGCAATAAATCTAACCATTTCTAATTTAATTTAATTTTTTAGTAAAGTTTATCTTCAATATGCAATAAATAATTATATTAAATTTATCAATGGTCTTACAAGGTATTTTCAGCAGATGCAAACTACAAAGACAGACATGACAAAGTGAATGACTGGTTTGACTATGATCCACACCAAAATTCATAAATAGAGTAGCATTACCAACAGTGCTGTTAATCTAATAACTTCTTAACAAAGATAATTAATTCTAGCTTATTGAATTAAAAGTAATTTATTTAAGTTTACCATACGAAATTATTGGAGATTAAAATCAAGTAAAGAATGGGTTCACTTATCATTAAATTGGCTAATTTTAAAAAATAAATTAAACTTACTTATTTATCATGTCATAGGCAAAAGCTCAAATATAGATACGTGGAAGTAGAAAAATACAAAAACTGGGTATGATTTTTATAATATAATTGTAATATTGATTGTTTTATATTCATTTATTTATATTTATGCAAGATAACTTCAAAGAAAAACATTCAAATCAATTAAAACTCATATTATAATTATTGGTCATATATTTTTATAATTTTTATTTACTCAGATTTGCGGTTTAAGAATTGATTAATTATATTTCGAAAATATATTCAAAATATATTAATATAATCAAAACCCCAAAACCCCTTAGTGAGATTTATAAGTGCTTTGATTTGTAGGGTATAGTTGGGGTGAGTAGAGAAAACGCAGGTTTTATGTGAATTTAATGAATATTCAATGAGTAATAGTGTACTTAATTCAAACAAATTTAATCTGCTTGTCTTTGTTGTATCTCTTGAATCTTGCTTTCTATAGTGGCTCAAGAATTTCATCTAAGGATTATCTTGGATATGAAGGAGCTCTCACGATTATCATCTCTACTATGCTTTTTATTTCTTCGCAGACATCTTCTTACTTTATATGCTTCTAAGCTAAGCTAATTGATTGTTTTTCATGCATAGTACCAAAGTAAGACATGCTTTCCATGTCACTTTCTAATATGATAGCAGCTACTGCCCATACATCCCACTAAACAGAGCCATTTGTCCATTTCTCTCTGATTGGGAAGTATCCTGGTGTCCCAAGAACCTTTGCTAATATAATGTTACAATCTCTTATCTTAAGACTCTATTGAAATCGATAACTACAACTTCTAAAGGACAGAGGTTGAGCATCACATTTTGAGGCTTTAGATCTCTATGAACATATCCAAGTTCATGCAACTCCTAGACACCCTTAATCATATCTGAAAAGTATATCATTCAAGTCATCCGGATATCTGTTTTGATATAGATAGTCTCTTAGAGTCATTTCATATTTCTTAAGCCTTAGTGCAATGAACCCAAAGCATAAAATAACACCGTCTAGCTTAAGCAAGTTCTTGCAATCTCTTTTTTATGCTTCTCTAAGAACGATATATTCGTTAGCAAACTCATTCTAATACTGTTCATTCTTAATGAGATAGCTGAAATACCTTGTATGCAAACTCGTCGACTACTATAAGTTTTGCCTTGCTAGACACATTTATATTCAAGTAGTTTTCTATACAACTCCTAAGATCAACAGCATTTAATGCAGGAATATACATAGCTCTCTCTTAGAAGCATGCTAAAAATGTATTGCCCTGCAGGTTGATTCATTGACTCATATCATTTCTGCCTCTTGAGCTTTTCTTACTACTCTCTTAAAGATTCAAAAGTTTTTGACTTTCTCTTGGAAGGTATAAGTTTTTAAGTCTCTTAATCTTACATTAAAAACTCGCTTAAATGATGCTTTTGCATGTGTCTTTTAACC
>ARYC01013081.1:0-10828 GCA_000711775.1 Oxytricha trifallax
TTTTAAACTAATGAGGTTTTAATGGAAAAGTTCCAAAATGGTTCAAAACCTAATTGGTACCAGTACCAACTCAATTTTATACTTAGTTGGTACCTAAATCGAAATTATTAAGTATGAAATTAGAAAAATTAAATTTATAAACAAAGCATAAATATGATCCCTAATACCTTATATTCAACCATAATTGTTGTCGTATCAACTCCTATTCAGAGTGAATATAACTAGAGAGGTTATTAGAGCTTTATAATAGAAATTTAATTTTAATTTAAACATGGCGGCCAACTTAAATCGGAAGGCAGTTTCTCTAGGAACAGGTTAATCATTAATCAACTTTGGCTCCACCAAAAAACAAGAAGTAATTTATATAGAAAAGGAGGTTAAACTAAGAGATCTAGAGTTTGAAGCTGAGGTCTTTAAAATTTAAGTTTAAAACAAGAAGTAGAGTGCAGAGATAGGAGTTTAAATATAAGTTGAATTGGTTGAGGAAGATAAGGAACAGCAACCAATTGAAAAAATTAAAACATTTTAATGTGATGACTGCTAAAATTTCTTCTCATCTGAGTCTAGCTTGAAGAGGCACATCAAAGAGATACACTCTGGTAGAGCTAAGATCTACTTTAAGCATGATAAAGTAGATGGTAGGTATTAGTGCTCAACATGCATGAAGTCTTATACTCACTCAGCCAAAGTAAAGAGGCATATGCAAAAGCACCACTTTAGTGAATTCCTGATTAAAGATGAGGAAACTTAAAAGCTTATACCTGCTAAAAGAAAAAATAACTCTCTTGAGTCATAAAGACGAACAGGAGGAAAGGCTCAAGAGGCAGAAGCGTTTTTAATCAATGAATCAGCCAGTAAATGGTACTCTTATAGCATGTCTTTAAGAGAGAGCTATGTATATACCTGCATTGAATGCAATTGATATTGGATAGCTGTATTGAAAATTACTTGCATATTGACCTGCCAAACAAGGCTAAGCTTATAGTGGTTGATGAGTTTGCTTACAAAGTATATCCGTTTAAGTATCTCATTAAAAATGAGCAGTATCAAAATGAATTTGCAAATGAATACATAATACTGAGGGAGGCTGAGAAAAAATAGTTTAAGAACTTACTTAGACTTGATGGAGTTATTCTTGGGCATGGCTTTGTTGCATTAAGACTGAAATAGTTTGAAATGACTTTGAGAGAGTATCTCTATCATAATAGATACCCAGATGATTTAAATGAGATACTGTCAGAAATGATTAAGGGTGTTTAAGAGCTCCATGAACTTGGGTATGTACATAGAGATTTGAAGCCTGAAAATGTTATGTTAAATCTCTGTCCTTTTGAAATTGTAGTCATTGATTTCAATAGAGCAATAAGATAAGAAATTGTGACTTTGGCTAAGGTGCTTGGCACTCCAAGATACTTTCCAATCAGGGAGAAGTGGACTAATGGCTCTGTTTAATGGGATGTATGGGCAGTTGCTGCCATTCTTAGAGTGCGATATGGAAAATATGTCTTACTTTGGAACAAAGCACGAAAAATAATCAATAAGTTTGGCTTCTAAACATATATAACAGGAAGATGTCTGCAATGAAATTAAGAAGGTTGTAGAGATGATAATCGTTAGAGCTCCAACTAATCCAAGATAATCGTTAGAAGACATACATGAAGCACTCAAGAAAGATAGATTCAAGAGGTACCACAAAGATAAGCAGATAAAATTTGTTTGAATTAAATACACTAAAACTCATTAAATATTCATTAAATTCACATAAAACCTGCATTTTCTCTACTAACCCCAATAAGACCCCAACTATACCCTACAAATCAAAGCACTTATAAACCTCACTAAGGGGTTTTGGGGTTTTCAGTCGCCTCATTCATTCGTTAATAATGAGAATTCATGCCGCAAACATTTATAAATAGATTCATTTTAGATATTCTTGACAGGATAAATTTATCAATGTTGTAAAATTGATGAAATTTATTAAATTGACTATCGTTTAAACTGTTAATTACTCAAGTTGAATCCAAATAAGAATTAGAAAAGCGTAAAAAGTTTTATGGTATTTAAAGTATTAAAATATTTAATTATAATGTTCTTTTAATATGATTTAACATTTAAGATATTTAAATTATTAAGTTATATATCATACTGAAGCAATTGAATAGAAAATTTTACGAATTCTAAGTAAAAGCAACATCTGATGATATATCCTTAAGCGGAGAGCTTGTTTTAGGGTAAATAATATTGATATGAAGGAGATCATTGAAACTACTGTAGTTAAGAAAAAGAAAGACAATGTAAACTAGCTCATGCTTTGTACGGTCTTTTTAACAATTTAATTACTCATAATCCTAAAATATTCTGTTAAATCGCCAATAGTTTTAAATCTATTAAAAATAATATATGTAATTAAAAATAGTCTATATTTATTTAGTGAGATTAAACTATAAAAGTTACTTTGTAAACTTATTTATTTATTCATCCGGTTAATAGGAAAAAATGCTAGCCTTGAATTAATTCAAAAGTATATTGATTTTCATGTTCCATAAAAATAATAAAGGGTACAGTGGAATATGAAATATTAAAATTAAAATAAGAATAGGAAAAGATATATTAAACGAAATATTTTTTAAAGAAATCATCATTTTTTAAAATAAGGAATCTGTGATTGAAAATAAAGAAAGAAATTGATTAAGCCCACGCTCCCAATAATTGTTCATTGACAAAAATATCATGGAACCAAAGCTATGCCACACCATCAAATGGTCTTCTCTTTAACTCAAAATAAAAACAAGTCCGAAATATATAATTTTTACAAAGTAAACAAAATTACATCTTAAAATTTCATGGCAATACCAAACAAAATATTAATATGTAACACAATAATTTCTCAAAGTCTATATTTGGAAGGAGAAATTGCAAATGTGCTAGTATAGTTTATCAAATAATGATCAAATACATTAGATAAGAAGGTAACTAAGCGATAATTAAATATTATCATATAGAAAAATAATAACTTTTTACGTTTCAAAATTGTTTTCTAGAATGCCTGAAAAATTTTTTAAAAAATCTTTATTGGAACAATCACAATAATTAATAAGTCCAAAACCCTCATGTAGCCAATGCTCTCCTTGACATTAAAGCTGTAAATTCTAGAATTTAACATAATGATTAGTCTAATAACATCAGTTTAAATGGTCACCGAGGTTACATCTTCACGTAACAAAATGGTTACCCAAACTTATATGACGAATACAAAAAAATAAAATAAAAATGTCAAATAATAATTTTCTGGAAGTCAAAAATCGGCAAGAGAATAAACTAATGTGAATTTAAAAGTATTCTACTCTTGCTTGTTACAGATTTTTATATAATAAACTCGCAAGATAATTCACTTTGCATTTGACGATGACATACAAAACTTGAAAATGGTTTAAATAAAATTTTAATAAATCAAAACATGTTATTTTAAAGTACCACACAATAGAAATTGTTCATTTCCTAAACCCTCATTGAGGCAATGCTCTCAAACACCTTGAAGTGATCTACTCTTGATTACCACATTTTAATTAGCCTGAAAACACAATTTAAAATGGTCACTGATGTTACATCTTCGATTACCTTAGATTTTATGACGAATACAAAAATTTAATATAAATGTAAAACAATAAATTTTTGAAAGTCTAAAAACCGAAGGAGAGATTGCCGATGTGAATTTATAAATGATCAACTCTTGCAGGTTACAATATGTATATTTGAAAACTCGCAAGATACTTCATATTGTATTTGAGTATGACATACAACGCTCTAATATTGTTTCTTTACATTTCTTGACAATACCATATATAATATTTTTTTATTCACACTCACAACAATTGTCCAGTGCCATATCCTTTGTGGAGCCAATGCTCTTCGACACCATCAAGTGGTCATCTCTTATTCTATTCATTTCAATGTTTCACTCATAATAATTGTACAGTTCAAAAATTTAATGGAACCAATGCTCTGTCACACCTATAAGTGATCTTCTTTAGATCTCATAATTAAAATTAGTCAGAAATAACCATTATTCATGATCATCAAGGTTTCCTTACCACGTTTCAAAATTGTTTTTCAAAGCCGTCACATTTTTAAACATAATATTTATATGTCACACAATAATTTCTATAAGTCAATTTTTGGAAGAAGAAATTCCACATGTGCTCAAAAAGTTATTTAACTCTTGCTCAAATACATTAGTATAATTGGGAACTCGCCGATAATTCATTATTGTCATAGAGGATACCTCTCAACGTTTAAAAATTGTTTCCAAAGTTTAATGACAATTTCCAAACATAGTGTTTATATGCCAAATGTATAATAAAATTCAAACGAAATGTAAATTTTAACGAGTATTGAAGAGTAACTTTTGTCTTTAAGGAGATGATTATGGAGTAGTAATCAGACCAAAGAGCAAATCAGTCCTTATGCAATAACCATATTTACTTTTAAATATATTACATTATATGGAGGTGAAGCACAGTTGTGGTAATTTACTAAAGTGGTCATATATCTTGACTATTATAAGCAATCTTTCTTAATATTCTTACAAAACATGGTAAAATATATTTATTTAGCTGATAATATATTTTTTTTTAATTTTTTATTGTTTTTATTATTTTGTACTAATTTTGCTTTTGATAATTAGAAAAACGTTCAATTATATATATATATATATAAAATTTATACTAATTTTTCTTAGGAATAATTTAGATTGAGATATTAAAATGAAATATGGATAAATATTAACTAAAATAAATGGCAATTTTTTATTACATCTTACTCTTTGGTATAAGAATTAACAAGAGTTTTCAATGATAAACTGAAAAGCAAACTTTTTATTAAATTGATACGGTGGAGCTTTAATTAAAATATATTAATTAGAAATAAAATTAAAAATTGACATGTATATAAATTTGATATATTTCAACTTAATTTTCCTATACTGATTTATATATTGATCTTTTTTGAAATCATTTTAAGTTAATAAAAAAGATTAATGTAAAATTTCTGAAATAAAACTCCATTTTTAATAAGTTAATCTAGATTGACTTTTAGAAAGATAAAAGAATTCAAGTTGTAAAATTAAATAATATAAATAAAAACTTAATTTACTTATAAATTTTATAAGGTGTGAAAGATTGAGCTACGTCTATTTCTTGAAATTATTTTAATCAATTGTTATAAAATATAAGAAATAAATAACATTATTTTCATAAGTTTTTTGGAAAATATAATACATTATTTATTATTAAAATGTATCTTTTTATGAAGCAAGCATATATTTTTTTAGGAATAAGTTTAAAGTTATGAAACACAGTGATGAATAAATAGTATTGAGCAATAAAAAGTATAAAAACTTTTAAAAAGATATGTAAAAATCTACACTTAAAATATAAGAATATGATGACTATGATACTTTGAAATCTCAAATTTAAATTAGAGGGATTTTTTTAAGAGTAAAAGTTGGGTTATGGGCCATAAGAAATAAATACATTTAATATTTATACATTTATCATAATTGATTAGTTGTTTTAATAATCAGCAAAATTTGTTGGATTTACCAAAATGTAGAAAATAATATTGATTTGTGTTACAAATTTATTTATTATAATAATTTAATAGTGTAATCTAAATTTTTTTCGATATTAATGAGAGCTTGTAAGAACGTTGTGCCCCTAATCATCTCAAGATTTGACATATTAAAGATCTAGTCTAAATAGCAGCCAAGGAACAATACTTACGAGACCCTATCATGTTAATTATGATTAGTTTACCAGTATTGATACTGATTCAGATTTAACTCATAATAAAAAATGGTATAATACAAAAAATTTATAAGTCAATAATATAGAACTATATATATATATCAGTAAAGTACACATTCATTCCTAGTGATCATGTCAGAATGACATCACATCTATATTCCCGATGCTGAGTATGAAAGATTATTGACGTCGATTGAGTAAATCCCTCATATTAATAAAGTTTCCCTTTCAAAATATTCCATTTCTTTTATTCCTTTTTTTAAGGGAAGTCTTGTAACAAAAAATGAAATATTTATCGAGAGATTGATCCCCTAAACTTATTTGAGTGTTATAATACATAATTTTCTTAAATTATATCTATCATATAATTATAGCATATATAAAAAACGAACTAATATAAATATATTGACTATAAATCTTTTCTCTTTAAAAAGAAGTATTTTAAGCTTTAAAGAGTATTAGTATTGAATTTTTTTAAATAAATAGTAATCAAAATCCAAAACCCCTTAGTGAGGTTTATAAGTGCTTTGATTTGTAGGGTATATTAAGGTCTTATTGGGGTTAGTAGAGAAATTAGGCAAATTTGCAAAATGAGAAATAGAAATTAGCGAAATTTAGGGTCTATATATGATCAGAAATATTTAGATTTACTGCTTAAGCTTAGGTATGGTACGAGTATTAATATAGATTAAGTCAAACCAGTACTGAATAATGCAGCTATAGCAAAGCTCTTACACAAGAGTGCCTCTACTGTTAGGTATCACTGCATGTTAGCTGTTTACCATTTTAATTCAGGCACTTGAAAGCATCCTGCAAGAAAACAAAAGTTCTCACAGCACCATATTGACTACCTCTGCGACTCAAAGACTTTGAAGTATTGGGCACACTTTCCATTAGACTAGCGAGCTGTGATGTTTCATCGCAAGTTTCCTGACATGTGTATCTCTCCTTAGACTATAGTCAATATTTATAGAAGAAATGGTATTACTTTCAAGACTGTCAACAGAGTGAAGAGAGTGATTGATTTTACAGTGCCATTTTATAGTAATAATTTAAACTATATATATGATTAAATGCAGAGGGCTATTACTAATAACATCAAGTTCATACACGCTGATAAAGCTGTATTCACCTTAAACACTTTTATTAATAAGTCATGGTATAAGAAGTATGATAATATAGAAGTTTATGACTAAAAAGTGAAAGTAGTCACCCATGCAATATTAGCTGGTATAAGTGAAGATTCAGGCTTAGAGAGTTATGTTATTCACCCTCGCTCTATTAAGCGAGAGTAGTATATAGAGTTCCTACATAAACTCAGAGAGAAGTATAGTAACCAAGAAATCATCCTGTTTGTTGAAAACCTTTCAGTTCATAAGACTAAGGAGTCTAAGAAAGCTATGAAGAGTTAAACATAACTCCTGTACACAACGTTCCTTACAGCCCTTAATTTAATGGAATAGAATTCTACTGGAGCTAAATCAAGACTCACTACAAGAAGCTGCTGCTGTATCATCTTATGCATGACTTGCCCATCGATACAGTTGACTTAATTCAAAGCAGATGTAAGAGAGTGAGCATAGATAAGACAACAATTTGTGCTAGAGAGGGAAGAATGATGTTTATAAATAAGTTTTAGATTTAAACGAATGAATATATTCACATATTAAATTAACCCAGAAAGGGATTTGGCTTCTCTTTCTTCTCCTCTTCTTATGGCTTGCCTAGGCACATGTTTCTTCTCTTAGTGCCAGCACCTGCATCTATATTCATTTCATCTGGCTTTTAAACATCTTTATAAAGTCTCTTGCTAACTTCATATATTTTCTATGACTTTCTCTCTCTGTGAACCTTTGCATTCTCTTTCATTAGGAATATACCAGTCCCAGATTTCCCTTTAAAGTTATAAATCAATGCTTACTAGAGAGGTAAGGATGCTTCTTAAGCTCAGCGAGCCAGGCCTCACTTATTAGTATGCCTTGCTTCTTTAAATCTTCATGAGAAATAGAGTAGCGTTTTTTGTGAGCTTCTTCAATGATCTCTTTGAGATAACTCTCTCTTAAAGTGCCAAGAACACCAAAGAAGAACTCCTTTCTGGAAGCTTGTTGGAGATTGTTTCTTGGTAGGAAGATAAACAACCAACTCTTTATCATTCATCGCATCCTCGTAGAGATTAGTGACTGAAATCTCTGGGTAGTTTGGTATATCTATCAACTTTATTTCACTGTTTTTGAAGCTTTCTTCTCATCGCAGAGTATAGCTTTTAAGAATGAAATTTTGGTACCTTCCATCGTTGGAAGGAATAAACCCACTATAACATATGATTAAGTATATGCCACATACTTACCATGCTAAGTGAGGTATCGATAGAGATCTTCCTTGCTTCTAAATCTTGAGATCATTTCTAAAGCTTCAACCCTCTCATTGCAGTACTTATAGATTCCATCCTTGTTCCTTCTCTTCTTATTGAATTTCAAATTATAATATATAGAGTTCTGGATCCTACTATTAAAAATCTTAGCATTAAATATGGGCATCTTATAGGAGGTCAACCTGGTAACGATACGTGGAGAAAGCTGGCAGAAGCTGTATCAAACTTTAGAGATGAAGCTCCATTATTATCAATTTAGTTCCATTAAATTAGTACTAAATTTGTTTAAATTTAATTAGTACCGGTACTAAATTCGTTTAAATTTAATTGGTACCAATTTAATAGTACCAAAACTTAATTAGTACCAAGTTTTAAACTAATGAGGTTTTAATGGAAAAGTTCCAAAATGGTTCAAAACCTAATTGGTACCAGTACCAACTCGATTTTATACTTGGTTGGTACCTAAATCGAAATTATTAAGTATGAAATTAGAAAAATTATATTTATAAACTAAGCATAAATATGATCTCTAACACCTTATATTCAACCATAATTGTTGTCGTATTAACTCCTCTACAGAGTGACTATAGCCAGAATAGTTATTAGAGCTTTATAATAGAAATTTAAATTTGAATTTAAACATGGCGTCCAACTTAAATCGTAAGGCAGTTTCTCTTGGAACAGGTCAATCATTACTCAACTTTGGCTCCTCCAAGAAACCAGAAGTAATTTATATTGAAAAGGAGGTTGAGCTAAGAGCTCTAGAGTTTGAAGCTGAGGTCTTTAAAATATAAGTTTAAAACAAGAAGAAGAGTGCAGAGATAGGAGTTTAAATATAAATTGAATTGGTTGAGGAAGATAAGGAACAGCAACCAATTGAAAAAATTAAAACATTTTAATGTGAAGACTGCTAAAATTTCTTCTCAACTGAGTCGAGCTTGAAGAGGCAAATTAAAGAAGTACATTCTGGCAAAGCCAAGATCTATTTTAAACATGACAAAGTGGATGGAAGGTACCAATGCACAACATGCATGAAGTAATATACTCACTCAGCCAAAGTAAAGAGGCATATGCAAAAGCACCACTTAAGTGAATTCCTAATAAAAGATAAAGAAACTTAAAAGCTTATACCTGCTAAAAGAAAAAATAACTCTATTGAGTCATAAAGAGAACAGGAGGAAAGGCTCAAGAGGCAGAAGCGTTTTGAATCAATGAATCAGCCAGCAAATGGTACTCTTATAGCATGTCTTTAAGAGAGAGCTATGTATATACCTGCATTGAATGCAATTGATATTGAAAGATGTATTGAAATTACTTGCATTTTGACTTACCAAACAAGGCTAAGCTGATAGTGGTTGATGAGTATGCTTACAAAGTATATCCTTTCAAATATCTCATTAAAAATGAGCAGTATCAAAATGAATTTGCAAATGAATACATAATACCGAGGGAGGCTTAGAAAAAATAGTTTAAGAACTTGCTTAGACTTGATGGAGTTATTCTTGGGCATGGCTTTGTTGCATTAAGACTGAAAAAGTTTGAAATGACTTTAAGAGAGTATCTCTATCATAATAGATACCCAGATGATTTAAATGAGATACTGTCAGAAATGATTAAGGGTGTTTAAGAGCTCCATGAACTTGGATATGTACATTGAGATTTGAAGCCTGAAAATGTTATGTTAAATCTCTGTCCTTTAGAAATTGTAGTCATTGATTTCAATAGAGCAATAAGATAAGAAATTGTGACTTTGGCTAAGGTGCTTGGCACTCCAGGATACTTTCCAATCAGGGAGAAGTGGACTAATGGCTCTGTTTAATGAGATGTATGGGCAGTTGCAGCCATAATCTTAGAGTGCGATATGGAAAATATGTCTTACTTTGGAACAAAGCACGAAAAATAATCAATAAGTTTGGCTTCTAAACATATACAACAGGAAGATGTCTGCAATGAAATTAAGAAACTTGTAGAGATGATAATCGTGAGAGCTCCAGCTAATCCAAGATAATCGCTAGAAGACATACATGAAGCACTCAAGAGAGCTAGATTCAAGAGGTACCACAAAGATAAGCAGATAAAATTTGTTTGGATTAAATACAATAATACTCATTAAATATTCATTAAATTCACAAAAAACCTGCGTTTTCTCTACTAACCCCAATAAGACCCCAACAATACCCTACAAATCAAAGCACTTATAAACCACACTAAGTGGTTTTGGGGATTTGATTCATCTCTTAAAGTATTTAATATTATTGTATTTATTTAAAAATTATATGTTAAATTGTAAATAAATATAATTACATTAATAATCTTTTCATGTTTCAAATTAATATATTACTCAAGAATATAAATAATCAGTATAAAAATAATGAAAAGTTATAGTAAAAACCGAAAAATAATAAAATATTGAAATAAAAAGAAAATAACTATTATTAAATCTAAAAAATAATATATCTTATACTAAAGTACTAAATTCAAGATTTTAATAAACACCTTGTCAATAGATTGAACAAAACAACTTTAAAACATGAAAAGAGCTTTGCTCAAAATGTAAAATACGTTTTGAAATAATCAATAAACATCAAACAAAGATATAGAAATAACTATAGGTTAAAAGCAATGGCATTAGAATAACTTTAACAAAAAGAAT
>ARYC01013083.1:0-10304 GCA_000711775.1 Oxytricha trifallax
TAGTGTTAGAAAAAATATTTTGAGATTCCAGGCTACTACTCATGAAAAATAAATTTATATATAAAACACTCATTTTATTAGAAAAATGGTATAGGAAAGTTGTAATGTATTTGAATAAAGAAGTACTAATATGTAAATGATATAATTTTGGATTACTTACTCATCAAATTGTGAAAACCCTACTATTTTCATTAGTAAACCCATTGCTATTCATTATATAATTACTAACTTAGGCATCTCTTTGGGTTTTGGTGAAAAGGTGTCTCTGGGTTTTCATTCTATAGTAAAAACCTTCTAATCAGTAGATAGTACTATCTCTTTGGCTTTGCAAGTTTGACCTTGGGTTTTCATGCATTTCGCCTTGTGTTTTCATGCGTGACGCAATACGCTGAGTCTTCGCTTCGCTCAGGACTCGCATCCTATACCAATTAATAATGCTTCGTCTTTGGCTTACCCGAAGGGTTTTGGCGTCAGCCTTTTTTCAGGTTTTCAAAAAAGAAAAGATTTTTGTTATAATTCATCTACATTATCTTAATTGCAACTGTTCTTTACTTATTATACTTGACTTTTTTCTCTTATTATTATTTCTATACTCTATTATATATCTTTGTCAAGTCTTTATTGCCTAGTCGCCCTTTGATATCCCTATATATGGGGTTTTGGGGCTCCGCAGATCGTCATTTTTTCAACCTTGATTTTTTATATATAAACTGTGCGTGACGCTTTGATATATATATTAATTGGGGTTTTGCGGAGGGGATAAAACAGGATTTTTCCAGTGTAAGATATTTTTCATTCAAAACTGTTAGATATTGTGATATTTACCCCACAATCGACTATGGAGATTCGATATCGCGTGGTCAACAATAAAATTAAATTTTTTTTCCTGACTCACTTTGGCTTCATGGTACAAAAATAAAGAAATTTGAAAAAGTATAAAATATTGAAAATAAAGTTGCTTCACTCGACATATAGCCTCTAAAAAAGTGATCAAAACATAGTGTTAGAAAAAATATTTTCAGATTCCTGACTACTACTCATTAAAAATTATTTTATATAGTAATTTGGTATTTTTTATTATAAAAATGATAACAAACACAAAATAGATATAAGATTCATAATAAGAACGAGAAAAGATTATGTAATTATTATGCTTTCCTTGAATTGGTGAGTACTTACCCTTAAAATTGAAAATACTCCCGAAACCCTACAATTTTGATAAGAAAACCCTATCAATTTGATAAGAAAACCCTACCAATTTGATAAGAAAACCCGATAAAATTCCAAAATCGAAAAAGTTGTAGGAAATAATAAATACTTCAATATATTACTAAAATCCTTAATAAATTGAGATAACCTTGAAATCCTTTTTATTTGTTAAGAAAACTCTACTAAAACAAACATTTACTTACTCCCTTTGGTTTCACTCTGGGTTTTGGTGGAAAAGAGTCTCTGGGTTTCATGAATATTAAAGAAATGGAAACTCCTATGTGATTGGTTGAATATAATAAAAATTGACAAAACTAAAATATTGATAATATGGAAAAAAAAGTTGCTTCACTCGATATATAGCCTCTTAAAAAGTGATAAAAACATAGTGTTAGAAAAAATATTTTGAGATTCCAGGCTACTACTCATGAAAAATAAATTTATATATAAAACACTCATTTTATTAGAAAAATGGTATAGGAAAGTTGTAATGTATTTGAATAAAGAAGTACTAATATGTAAATGATATAATTTTGGAATACTTACTCATCAAATTCTGAAAACCCTACTATTTTCATAAGAAAACCCATTCCTATTCATTATATAATTACTAACTTAGGCATCTCTTTGGGTTTTGGGGAAAAGGTGTCTCTGGGTTTTCATTCTATAGTAAAGACCTTCTAATCAGTAGAAAGTACTATCACTTTGGCTTTGCAAGTTTGACTTTGTGTTTTCATGCACTTCGCTTTGGGTTTTCATATGTGACGCAATACGCAGAGTCTTCGCTTCGCTCAGGACTCGCGTCCAAATTCAATAAAAATTGCCTCGTCTTTGGCTTACCCGAAGGGTTTTGGCGTCAGCCTTTTTTCAGGTTATCTAAAAAAGAAAAGATTGTTAATATTATTCTGCCACACTTAAAATATTATCTATTGTTATTTATTTAGTTTATATTACTTTTATATGTATCCATACTTTATTATATTTCTATGTCAAGTCTTTATAGACGAGTCATTCTTTGGTATCCCTATATATGGGGTTTTGGGGCTCCGCAGATCGTCGAAAATTCTATGTGAATTTTTTATATATAAAATTGGTGCGTGACGCTTTGTTATATATATTAATTGGGGTTTTGGGGAGGGATAAAACGGGATTTTTCCAGTGTAAGATATTATTTAACCAAAAGTCATATCTAATGTGATATTTATCCCACAATCGACTATGGAGAATTGATATCGCGTGGTCAACAATAAAATTAATATTTTACCCTGACTCACTTTGGCTTCATGGTACAAAAATTGAGAAATTTGAAAAAGTTCCAAATATTGAAAATAAAGTTCCTTCACTCAACATATAGCCTCTAAAAAAGGTGTCAAATCATAGTGTTAGAAAAAATATTTTCAGATTCCTGACTACTACTCACAAAAAATTAAAGTAATATATAATTTGAGATTTTATATTATAAAAATGATAAAAAACACATAATGGACATAATATTCATAATAGGAACCAGAAAAGATTATGTAATTATTATGGATTCCTTGAATTTGGGAGTACTTACTCATAAAATTCCAAAAAACTACAAAACCCTACAATTTTGATAAGAAAACCCTACTAATTTGATAAGAAAACCCGATCAAAATCACAAAATCGAAAAACTGGTAAGAAATAATAAATACTTCAATATATTACTAAAATCCTTAATAAATTGAGATAACCTTGAAATCCTTTTTATTTGTTAAGAAAACTCTACTAAAACAAACATTTACTTACTCCCTTTGGTTTTACTCTGGGTTTTGGTGGAAAAGATTCTCTGGGTTTTCATGAATATTAAAGAAATGGAAACTCCTATGTGATTGGTTCAATATAATAAAAATTGACAAAACTAAAAAAATTGATAAAGGAAAAAAAAGTTGCTTCACTCGATATATAGCCTCTTAAAAAGTGATAAAAACATAGTGGTATAAAAAATATTGTCAGATTCCTGGCTACTTCTCATGAAAAATTAATTTATATATAAACACTCATTTTATGAGAAAAATGGTATAGGAAAGTTGTAATGTATTTGAATAAAGAAATAATAATATGTAAATGATATAATATGTGAATACTTACTCATCAAATTCCGAAAACCCTAATATTTTCATAAGAAAACCCATTCCTATTCATTATACAAATACTAACTTAGGCATCTCTTTGGGTTTTGGGGAAAAGGTGTCTCTGGGTTTTCATTCTATAGTAAAGACCTTCTAATCAGTAGAAAGTACTATCACTTTGGCTTTGCAAGTTTGACTTTGTGTTTTCATGCACTTCGCTTTGGGTTTTCATATGTGACGCAATACGCAGAGTCTTCGCTTCGCTCAGGACTCGCGTCCAAATTCAATAAAAATTGCCTCGTCTTTGGCTTACCCGAAGGGTTTTGGCGTCAGCCTTTTTTCAGGTTTTCTAAAAAAGAAAAGATTTTTTATATATTCTGCCACACTTAAAATATTATCTATTGTTATTTATTTAGTTTATATTACTTTTATATGTATCCATACTTTATTATATTTCTATGTCAAGTCTTTATAGACGAGTCATTCTTTGATATCCCTATATATGGGGTTTTGGGGCTCCGCAGATCGTCGAAAATTCCAACTGAATTTTTATATATAAAATATGCGTGACGCTTTGTATATATATTAACTGGGGTTTTGCGGAGGGAGAAAACAGGATTTTTCCAGTGTAAGATATTATTCAACAAAAACTCATAGATAATGTGATATTTACCCCACAATCGACTATGGAGAATTGATATCGCGTGGTCAACAATAAAATTAATATTTTACCCTGACTCACTTTGGCTTCATGGTACAAAAATTGAGAAATTTGAAAAAGTTCCAAATATTGAAAATAAAGTTCCTTCACTCAACATATAGCCTCTAAAAAAGGTGTCAAATCATAGTGTTAGAAAAAATATTTTCAGATTCCTGACTACTACTCACAAAAAATTAAAGTAATATATAATTTGAGATTTTATATTATAAAAATGATAAAAAACACATAATGGACATAATATTCATAATAGGAACCAGAAAAGATTATGTAATTATTATGGATTCCTTGAATTTGGGAGTACTTACTCATAAAATTCCAAAAAACTACAAAACCCTACAATTTTGATAAGAAAACCCTACTAATTTGATAAGAAAACCCGATCAAAATTATAAAATCGAAAAACTGGTAAGAAATAATAAATACTTCAATATATTACTAAAATCCTTAATAAATTGAGATAACCTTGAAATCCTTTTTATTTGTTAAGAAAACTCTACTAAAACAAACATTTACTTACTCCCTTTGGTTTTACTCTGGGTTTTGGTGGAAAAGATTCTCTGGGTTTTCATGAATATTAAAGAAATGGAAACTCCTATGTGATTGGTTCAATATAATAAAAATTGACAAAACTAAAAAAATTGATAATATGAAAAAAAGTTGCTTCACTCGATATATAGCCTCTTAAAAAGTGATAAAAACATAGTGGTATAAAAAATATTGTCAGATTCCTGGCTACTTCTCATGAAAAATTAATTTATATATAAACACTCATTTTATGAGAAAAATGGTATAGGAAAGTTGTAATGTATTTGAATAAAGAAATAATAATATGTAAATGATATAATATGTGAATACTTACTCATTAAATTCTGAAAACCCTACTATTTTTATAAGAAAACCCATTCCTATTCATTATATAATTACTAACTTAGGCATCTCTTTGGGTTTTGGTGAAAAGGTGTCTCTGGGTTTTCATTCTATAGTAAAGACCTTCTAATCAGTAGAAAGTACTATCACTTTGGCTTTGCAAGTTTGACCTTGGGTTTTCATACACCTCGCTTTGGGTTTTCGTGCGTGACGCAATACGCAGAGTCTTCGCTTCGCTCAGGACTCGCGTCCCAATTTAATTAAAAATGCCTCGTCTTTGGCTTACCCGAAGGGTTTTGGCGTCAGCCTTTTTTCAGGTTATCTAAAAAAAGAAAAGATCGTTTTTAATATTTAGCCACACTTAAAATATTATTTATTGTTCTTGATTTATTTTATATTACTTTTATATGTTTCCATACATTATTATATTTCTATTTCAAGTCTTTATAGACTAGTCACCCTTTGATATCCCTATATATGGGGTTTTGGGGCTCCGCAGATCGAAGATTTTACCACCAGAATTTTTATATATAAAATACTGCGTGACGCTTTGATATATATATTAACTGGGGTTTTGCGGAGGGAGAAAACGGGATTTTTCCAGTGTAAGATATTATTTAACAAAAAGTCATAGATAATGTGATATTTACCCACAATCGACTATGGAGAATTGATATCGCGTGGTCAACAATAAAATTAATATTTTACCCTGACTCACTTTGGCTTCATGGTACAAAAATTGAGAAATTTGAAAAAGTTCCAAATATTGAAAATAAAGTTCCTTCACTCAACATATAGCCTCTAAAAAAGGTGTCAAATCATAGTGTTAGAAAAAATATTTTCAGATTCCTGACTACTACTCACAAAAAATTAAAGTAATATATAATTTGAGATTTTATATTATAAAAATGATAAAAAACACATAATGGACATAATATTCATAATAGGAACCAGAAAAGATTATGTAATTATTATGGATTCCTTGAATTTGGGAGTACTTACTCATAAAATTCCAAAAAACTACAAAACCCTACAATTTTGATAAGAAAACCCTACTAATTTGATAAGAAAACCCGATCAAAATTAAAAAATCGAAAAACTGGTAAGAAATAATAAATACTTCAATATATTACTAAAATCCTTAATAAATTGAGATAACCTTGAAATCCTTTTTATTTGTTAAGAAAACTCTACTAAAACAAACATTTACTTACTCCCTTTGGTTTTACTCTGGGTTTTGGTGGAAAAGATTCTCTGGGTTTTCATGAATATTAAAGAAATGGAAACTCCTATGTGATTGGTTGAATATAATAAAAATTGACAAAACTAAAATATTGATAATATGGAAAAAAAAGTTGCTTCACTCGATATATAGCCTCTTAAAAAGTGATAAAAACATAGTGTTAGAAAAAATATTTTGAGATTCCAGGCTACTACTCATGAAAAATAAATTTATATATAAAACACTCATTTTATTAGAAAAATGGTATAGGAAAGTTGTAATGTATTTGAATAAAGAAGTACTAATATGTAAATGATATAATTTTGGATTACTTACTCATCAAATTGTGAAAACCCTACTATTTTCATTAGTAAACCCATTCCTATTCATTATATAATTACTAACTTAGGCATCTCTTTGGGTTTTGGTGAAAAGGTGTCTCTGGGTTTTCATTCTATAGTAAAGACCTTCTAATCAGTAGAAAGTACTATCACTTTGGCTTTGCAAGTTTGACCTTGGGTTTTCATACACCACACTTTGGGTTTTCGTGCGTGACGCAATACGCAGAGTCTTCGCTTCGCTCAGGACTCGCGTCCCAATTTAATTAAAAATGCCTCGTCTTTGGCTTACCCGAAGGGTTTTGGCGTCAGCCTTTTTTCAGGTTATCTAAAAAAAGAAAAGATCGTTTTTAATATTTAGCCACACTTAAAATATTATTTATTGTTCTTGATTTATTTTATATTACTTTTATATGTTTCCATACATTATTATATTTCTATTTCAAGTCTTTATAGACTAGTCATTCTTTGGTATCCCTATATATGGGGTTTTGGGGCTCCGCAGATCGTCGATTTTTCCATGTGAATTTTTGTTATATAAAAATATTGCGTGACGCTTTGATATATATATTAACTGGGGTTCTGCGGAGGGGGTAAACGTGATTTTTCCAGTGTAAGATATTATTTAACAAAAAGTCATAGATAATGTGATATTACCCCACAATCGACTATGGAGAATTGATATCGCGTGGTCAACAATAAAATTAATATTTTACCCTGACTCACTTTGGCTTCATGGTACAAAAATTGAGAAATTTGAAAAAGTTCCAAATATTGAAAATAAAGTTCCTTCACTCAACATATAGCCTCTAAAAAAGGTGTCAAATCATAGTGTTAGAAAAAATATTTTCAGATTCCTGACTACTACTCACAAAAAATTAAAGTAATATATAATTTGAGATTTTATATTATAAAAATGATAAAAAACACATAATGGACATAATATTCATAATAGGAACCAGAAAAGATTATGTAATTATTATGGATTCCTTGAATTTGGGAGTACTTACTCATAAAATTCCAAAAAACTACAAAACCCTACAATTTTGATAAGAAAACCCTACTAATTTGATAAGAAAACCCGATCAAAATTATTAAATTGAAAAACTGGTAAGAAATAATAAATACTTCAATATATTACTAAAATCCTTAATAAATTGAGATAACCTTGAAATCCTTTTTATTTGTTAAGAAAACTCTACTAAAACAAACATTTACTTACTCCCTTTGGTTTTACTCTGGGTTTTGGTGGAAAAGATTCTCTGGGTTTTCATGAATATTAAAGAAATGGAAACTCCTATGTGATTGGTTGAATATAATAAAAATTGACAAAACTAAAATATTGATAATATGGAAAAAAAAGTTGCTTCACTCGATATATAGCCTCTTAAAAAGTGATAAAAACATAGTGTTAGAAAAAATATTTTGAGATTCCAGGCTACTACTCATGAAAAATAAATTTATATATAAAACACTCATTTTATTAGAAAAATGGTATAGGAAAGTTGTAATGTATTTGAATAAAGAAGTACTAATATGTAAATGATATAATTTTGGATTACTTACTCATCAAATTGTGAAAACCCTACTATTTTCATTAGTAAACCCATTGCTATTCATTATATAATTACTTAACTTAGGCATCTCTTTGGTTTTGGGGAAAAGGTGTCTCTGGGTTTTCATTCTATAGTAAAGACCTTCTAATCAGTAGAAAGTACTATCACTTTGGCTTTGCAAGTTTGACTTTGTGTTTTCATGCACTTCGCTTTGGGTTTTCATATGTGACGCAATACGCAGAGTCTTCGCTTCGCTCAGGACTCGCGTCCAAATTCAATAAAAATTGCCTCGTCTTTGGCTTACCCGAAGGGTTTTGGCGTCAGCCTTTTTTCAGGTTTTCTAAAAAAGAAAAGATTTTTTATATTATTCTGCCACACTTAAAATATTATCTATTGTTATTTATTTAGTTTATATTACTTTTATATGTATCCATACTTTATTATATTTCTATGTCAAGTCTTTATAGACGAGTCATTCTTTGGTATCCCTATATATGGGGTTTTGGGGCTCCGCAGATCGTCGAAAATTCTATGTGAATTTTTTATATATAAAATTGGTGCGTGACGCTTTTGATATATATATTAACTGGGGTTTTGCGGAGGGATAAAACGGGATTTTTCCAGTGTAAGATATTATTTAACCAAAAGTCATAAATGATGTAATTACCCCACAATCGACTATGGAGAATTGATATCGCGTGGTCAACAATAAAATTAATATTTTACCCTGACTCACTTTGGCTTCATGGTACAAAAATTGAGAAATTTGAAAAAGTTCCAAATATTGAAAATAAAGTTCCTTCACTCAACATATAGCCTCTAAAAAAGGTGTCAAATCATAGTGTTAGAAAAAATATTTTCAGATTCCTGACTACTACTCACAAAAAATTAAAGTAATATATAATTTGAGATTTTATATTATAAAAATGATAAAAAACACATAATGGACATAATATTCATAATAGGAACCAGAAAAGATTATGTAATTATTATGGATTCCTTGAATTTGGGAGTACTTACTCATAAAATTCCAAAAAACTACAAAACCCTACAATTTTGATAAGAAAACCCTACTAATTTGATAAGAAAACCCGATCAAAATTATTAAATTGAAAAACTGGTAAGAAATAATAAATACTTCAATATATTACTAAAATCCTTAATAAATTGAGATAACCTTGAAATCCTTTTTATTTGTTAAGAAAACTCTACTAAAACAAACATTTACTTACTCCCTTTGGTTTTACTCTGGGTTTTGGTGGAAAAGATTCTCTGGGTTTTCATGAATATTAAAGAAATGGAAACTCCTATGTGATTGGTTGAATATAATAAAAATTGACAAAACTAAAATATTGATAATATGGAAAAAAAAGTTGCTTCACTCGATATATAGCCTCTTAAAAAGTGATAAAAACATAGTGTTAGAAAAAATATTTTGAGATTCCAGGCTACTACTCATGAAAAATAAATTTATATATAAAACACTCATTTTATTAGAAAAATGGTATAGGAAAGTTGTAATGTATTTGAATAAAGAAGTACTAATATGTAAATGATATAATTTTGGATTACTTACTCATCAAATTGTGAAAACCCTACTATTTTCATTAGTAAACCCATTGCTATTCATTATATAATTACTAACTTAGGCATCTCTTTGGGTTTTGGGGAAAAGGTGTCTCTGGGTTTTCATTCTATAGTAAAGACCTTCTAATCAGTAGAAAGTACTATCACTTTGGCTTTGCAAGTTTGACTTTGTGTTTTCATGCACTTCGCTTTGGGTTTTCATATGTGACGCAATACGCAGAGTCTTCGCTTCGCTCAGGACTCGCGTCCAAATTCAATAAAAATTGCCTCGTCTTTGGCTTACCCGAAGGGTTTTGGCGTCAGCCTTTTTTCAGGTTTTCTAAGAAAAGATTGTTAATATTATTCTGCCACACTTAAAATATTATCTATTGTTATTTATTTAGTTTATATTACTTTTATATGTATCCATACTTTATTATATTTCTATGTCAAGTCTTTATAGACGAGTCATTCTTTGGTATCCCTATATATGGGGTTTTGGGGCTCCGCAGATCGTCAAATTTTCCTCCCAACTTTTTTATATATAAAATGTGCGTGACGCTTTGTTATATTATATATATTAAATGGGGTTCTGGGGACCGATAAAACGCGATTTTTCCCTCGTGAGCCATTTCAAATGCTATCTTATTGAAAATTAGATATTTACTCCACAATCGACTATGGAGATTCGATATCGCGTGGTCAACAAAGAAATTATTTTTTTTCCTGACT
>ARYC01013089.1:0-13472 GCA_000711775.1 Oxytricha trifallax
TTAATTTATATCTTACATTCTCAATTTGAAATTTTATATAGAAATAATAATAATAAATCCCAAAGTATATAAGTGAATTAAACTTAACAAACAAATTTCAATTTAAAAATTATAAAAATTATCATAAACATTTATTTATATTTCTTTGCATTTTAAGAATTTATTATCTCACGATTCTAACAATATTATTACTGATTATAACAGGGATGAGATTACAAAATTGAGAGAAGACATAGAAAACTCTCTCACAAAAATCGACCTGGCTTGAAGTAATGAGCTCCTGATCAAGCCTTACCCTTTTTTTGTATCAACGAATGTACCCAATTTAGGAAACACAATCTCCTCAGTGTAAAAATCTATTTTCAAGCTATTAGGTTGTTTAATTGTAAAATGTGATCCTGTTGATACCAATCACTGTTTGGGCTGACCTGTAAAACTTTAGCAAAATCTCTATATGCCTGACATCTAACTTGAAAAGTATCCAGTCATATTCATCTATAATTACTACAGTATTTCATTAAACAGTTATAAAGTCTGGTTTTCTATAACACTTACTAGATACTTTTGATTCATATGGTACACACTCCAATTTTATTTTTATATTAATTTATATTTACATTCAGACTCAGATTGGTAATAATGGGCTTAAACTCATTTTCATCTTTCAAGACCAAATGCTCATTTTTGCCAACAAAAAATCATTATTTTATAGAATTTTTGAATAAAAGTCAGCCAGAGTGGAATATAGAAAGGTCTTGTCATTCTCATCTTCAAAGTTTAATAATGAGAATTAAGAATCTTCCAATTTAAGGAAATTAAAACAGAACTTTTGTGATGTCGAGAATTGAAATCCAATTATTTATTGAAGTATCTAAATTCACCTGGTATAATTGAAAGCTCTTCTGCACAAATCTTTTCAAAACTATTTTACCGAAACCAGAATTTAATGAGTCTTTTTAACTAACACAAAAGCTTCTATTATTCGTTCTCATTGAAATCATCTGTCTTATTTTGTATATTAATTAATTAGTTCAATTTTGTATAATCATTCCGAAAACTGTCTTATATTATATCTCTACACTCCTTTCTTAAGCAAATAATGCACAGTTTTTTCAGCTATTTCGAAATTTCGTCAAGTTTTGGTACCCAAAAGCAGATTTCCTTATTTGAGCTCGAAAACAATTTGCTAAATATTAATTATGAAATCAACCTATTTAATAAAGTCAAACTTTGAAGATATTTTTCACTTATTTTACAAATAAATTTATTAATCTTTTGATAGGATGAGTGACTTAAGAGTGTACATATTTTGATAAAACCCCACCTTCATTCATTACCATATCGCTTATCAAACTTAAGTTTTGATCCTCCTATATAATCAGTATGAAAGGCTCAATAATGTATCATAAAATATTAGAGGCAATAGTCTAACTGTTTTAGAATCAATATTGAATTGCTGAATGGTTCCTATCATATTATTCCAATGTTTGTCTTGTCCAACAACCGTTAAAGCTCATCCTGCAGCTTAAGCAAGCTATCTGGCTAGTTTATAAAGATGTAATTAGCAAGCCTTAATGCTTATTCAGTATTAGGCCTTTAAGCGAGGAATGAAAAAGCACTTTTAAGTAGCTCATCATCAATCTTAATATTGATAAAATACAAAACATCAGAAAAAATATCAGAATTATAAATTAAAGAATAACTGGCATGTATTATTATATCTTCAATATTAAAATATATTAATAAATATCATTCTAGAAATAAATAACGACATTCTAAAAACGAAAATTTGTTAACAACAATTAAGTCTTACATATAAATACTTTACTATTTTTATTTTTAAGAATGACTAAATCAATTCTGACTTAGCAGAGGCTATATTGAAAATGAATATATCTTCTGATTTTGTGTAGAGATATAACTACTGATAATTAAAGGACTTAATTTTCGAAATTTTAGTAAAATTATGAAATAAAGTCTTATACTTATTTATTACTGGTAATTATGGAAAATATTAAGGACAAATTTCTAAATTTGATACATAAATTATAGTATATTTTATGATAAAATGTATCAAACTAATAGAGAGGTTCTTTTTCAGGATTTTTTCTAATTAATCCATTTTTATTGTAATTAGGAATATTACAAATTTAATTCGTTATTTCATATATTTATTAAAATACAAAAATTCATGATCAATCAATAGTCTCATTATGGTAGTAAAGATGAAACAAAAAGTGTTGTCTTGATCTGTAGACTTGTTAGAGTTATTAGGTTTAATTCATTTACATCTCGAAACATCTCCTCGTAATGGATTTCTAAAAATGCAGTCGTCACATTTCGCAAGAATTCTAGTAGACTTTGGTTGGCTATTGCGATTGAATATTTTCCTAATAAATTCTTATCTCTTATTAGGCTTAAAGATCATATATTTTCAAGTATAAAAAAACCAATATCAGATTGATTTTTCGCAATGTAATTAACTTATGAGTAGAGAGTTTCTAATTACTTTTCACTCGTGTTGATTTTGTTTGTTTAATGCCTTTTGTCGTTTGCAGCTTTGGAAATGGTAGGTAGTATTTGATAAATCCTAGTAAAAGATCTAATTTGATGTCTTAAATTGACTTAGCTTGTCTTTAAGTGATCTTATTCAAGAAAAACTTGTTGATTAATCATGAGAGATCATTACTCCTGATTTGAGTCTTATACTTATCCAATTATAAGATCTTCTCAATATGATAGTAGATGATGATGAAAGATCAGCTTTGCTTTGTCTACCAATAAAGTGAATTGAGCTCATTCATATCTTGCCTTTATACTTCTCTTAGTTTAAGATGCTTAATTTTCAAGATCCTTTAATTGGGAGTCATCTACTAATGTACGATTGGCTTGATGATTTAGACTTGACAATGTTTTTCTGCGATTTATTTTCAGTGTGAATTTTTAGAGGGCTCATTAAAACAGATGATCCTTTCTTTTAAAATGGTAAATCTAATTTTTCAAGTTTTTCTATGCTGAGCATAAATATAGTGTAAATTAGGAAGATTATTTAAGATAGATAGATAGATAGATAATAACTGAAAGTAATTAAAAGTTCACAAATACACTATGTGAAACATAAATTGCGAAAATGTAATTCCTTACAATTATTGCACTTTTCCTCGTTTGCTTCTCTTCACATCATCTTCCTTGCTCAATCCAGACTTAAGTTTTCCTGCTTCATCCTCATCTATATGCTCATCTGTCGTGATATTAGCTTGACTTCTGGTAGTTGGGTTTTCATTGAGTCTCGGTCTAATTGCCTCTTAGTCTTCTCCTCCTCCCTTCTTATTGCCGTCCATCTTTAGTGTGGTGAGATAGTTTTCAACTTCTATTGGGTTCTTATCTATTTCACTAAAGTTCCCTTCTTACTCTTCTCTAAACTATTCAAGTTAAGATTTATTTCCCTTTTCTAGAACTAGTTCATCCCAAGTAATCACATGGGTGCTAAAGTTCATTTGCTAGATCCCATTCACTTCTTGCCAAAGTATTTAGTTTCTTTTGTCTGTTATCTTTTCCATATCTTTTTCTTCTAATGCTATACCTGATTTCCCAATCTCCATTCTCATTTATCCAATCTCTAGATTGAACAATAAGTAATATCTCTGCATCTTAGTCCAATCATTTGAGAAAATCTAAAATATAGGCTCGCCTTGTAATTCTAATTCCAGATGGTTCATTATTAGAATAGCCATTAACCCACATTCTTCTGGGTCTCGAAATTGGTTGGTCTCTGAATTTTATATTATCTTTTATGCCTTGAACTATTTTCCAAGTATCTCTAGTAGCATTTAGTTTAATTGGTTTAGGTGTTTATAGATTATCGAAAGACTTCCTTCACTCTTCCTAGTGTCATTTACCTCTGCCTTTCCTGACCTCTTAGTGATTCTTATGATCACCCAATTTCTACAGTTCTTTAGGATGTTCTAACAGCTAACTGAAATGATTACACTTTATATGTCCTGTGCTTCTCTCCAGAATCTACCGTTTCCAATCTTTCAGTTTGTCGCCTCTATATTCTTCTCCAGCTGTATTATTTTATAATTAGTAATATATTAATTAATTTAAAAACTTAATATAATAATACGAATACTTAAAGATCAGACGCAGGTGGAGACAGAGCACTCAATAAAAATGTAAGTTACAAAAAACATATCCTTAAATTCTTTTTATATAGTGGTCCTACCTGGTAAGACCACAGGTGCAGCTGGACTGGTGCTTCGCAGAGTGACAGAGAGAGCAGACATAGAAGTTGAATTTGACGACGAAGATGAAGAAGAGGATGATGAAGAGGAATAATAGCAATAATCAGAGAGATTTCCATTTTTGATTTTCATAACTAGTCTTAGTAGTTAATGTGATTAAAATAATTAATTAATTAAAGTTTTCGTTTTATAAATCATGATTCCTTTGTCATTCAGGACTATGGGAGGGAGAATCATTTGTGCGATTCTTTATTCACAGAATTACACCTCCTCTATTTGTCTCACACATACTTCCATCGTCTCTTCTTGAATATGTTTTCCCGGAATCATATCCTCATGCTGCCAGCTTTCGTTTATATCCCTCAAGTGGTTTTATTGCTTTTCTGTCCACAGATCTCATTCTCTCATTCCTTTCCTCCTGGCATCTTCTCTGTCTTATAGTCTTATGACTAGGGCTTTCTCCAGCTTGATTTTAGTGCTCTGGCAGCAAAATATTGCTATCAAGCTTGTGACCAATGGGGACCACCTCTTTTTCGCATGGATGATTTTATCGAATCCTTAACACTAAACCTCTGTCAGGTCAATTAGGTTTTTCAGCTTCATTTCGTCAGCTTAAACACAAGGCGTACCGTCCTCATGTTTATTGAAGTCAGTTCTTTAGGGTTATGACTAATTTATTCTCTTGCTTGGGTTAGTATGTCCAATCCTCAGTCTACTTTTAAATCCCAATTACTTGTTCAAAGGAACTTTCTAATGTCTGTCTTCTCTCACTCCGAGAGTTTCCTGATCCTTGCTTCTATCTCTATGTTCATACCTAACCTCCTACCTTCTACCAAAACTATGCTTTCTTGTTGCCCTCCTTTCTTCTGTAATCCCCCATATGACTGTCATATCTATGGTTGTATCTTCTTTAGTTGAATTTCTGTTTCTATTAAAAGGTTAATAAAGATAATTTAACTTAATAAATTTGATAATGCTTCTTTTAATTGGTTATTACTTGATCATTTATTAAATCTCACATGACATAATGGCAAAAATCACCCCAAAAGTGGTTATTTCATGCCTATCTGATCATTCTCACACCCATAAAAAATAAAACGCTCGCTTTAAGCAAAGGTTTACTTGACATTTTTTGAAATGACTATAGCAGGTTAGCAATAAAAATACTGATATCTAAGGTCCACTTTGCGAATATCTTACACTATAACCTTTTTTTCAAACATCATTTAATTCAAATTCTCCGATTGAATGCCACCGGGTTCTTTCATTTTTGGATTATAGTCAATAATTGTATTATTAATGAACTAAAAAAGAGCTTCATTTATTTGGAAAAATTCAAAATTATATAATTTCTCATGACTTTAAGTATTGTCAACATAAAGCTCTTATAATTTAGACTTAAGATAATTTAATTATAAAGTAAGAATACTAATGATAAATTATATAATAAAAAGATGTGTAGTAAAAGGTAATTTAAGCCAAAAATGACAATTATAATTGCCAATGTAAGATAGATATGATTATTTTATGAATAATGAAAAAATTTAAGTCATCTGAGGCCAAAGATAATGTGTATTACTGAATAACACAATATTTTAATTAAGATAGGGATGATTAATTAATATCTTAAAACATTTATTTGATTCATTTATAGTTTGTTTTTTTTTATTAAAATTATGAGGTTTTATAATATAATCAATCCATAGATTGTTCTACATGTACTAAGCTAATTATAAAATTACCTTCAAATTACTGTATAAAATAAATCAATTATTAATAAAGAGTAATTTTTTTGTGATAAGTAAGTTGCTAATATAAATTCAATTTTAAATAAAATATAGCATATTAATTATTGAAATTCTAGTTTTAAAAATTAAAGATGAAAACATCATCGTTCTCTTGGATGTGATAACCGTAGTTCAGACTGTTATTTAAAACAATAAACCATCTGATTTTGGAAATTAAATCTCTGATTTCAACTCTTGTACTGTACCTCACTCATTAAAAACAGCTTAAACGACAGAGATACCTGCTTAGTTGCTAGCACTGAGGCCTCAGCTTTCATTACAAAGATGTTCACCACAACTGAAACTGCTGTTTTTAAATACAATAAAGCTGATTTTTTTGTAAAAGCTAGAAGACTTCAACATTCAATTCTACTCTCAAATAGATCAATGCAGACTCATTGAATTAATGCATGCCTTTACAAGAGAGCTTCAGTCAAGTTGTTAAGTTCACCATTGCTATAGATATTAGAAACCATATAATTTGCGCGAAAACGCAGAAGCAACAGCAGAATTCTTAAGCTCTCTTGACATATTCTCTATAGGAAAGCTACTCTAGCTACTGAGATTTTTACTAACAAAATAACAGATTTCGACTATTTTGCTGAAAAAATGGTATGATTAGTGCAAACAAGTACGATTACCCAGAGTATCTAATAACCTACCAATAACTGCTGTACTTGTTGCTAAACTTACAAGTCAGGCTGTCATGTACAAGAAATACTCTCTCAGGACTCTGTTCGATAATATTCAATCAACCTACAGAAACAACGTCTGGACATCAGATAAAAAGAAAAAAAATAAGGAGCAGTATTCATCAAGTACATTAGTAAATCAGCCAACTTCACATCTCCATTAGCTACTGTTAACACGAAGACTTACTGAAAGAAAAGATCAGCCATTCATAAAACCATTGTATAATCCTCTCTCTCTCTGTACGCATTATTAAAGCAGATATTAAATTTGCATGACAATTATTAAATAATCACTTCTACTGTCTAATTCTCGATGTTTAATATTTATTTAAAGTATTTATGCAAGTTAGTTCAATTTTCTTAGATTTAGTTTTCATTACTCCCAAATTTTAAATTCTTTTAATTAATTTATTTTTATTAATTAAAAATTCAACCATAAAATAGGACTAACAATCACAACAAAGTATACAAAAGAGTCAGATGAAATAACTCTCTTTAGTCTACTCCTATAAATCTTTCATTTATACTTTAACAATTTCCAAAATTATCTAATATTGTTCTGCGGCACCAAAATACTGAGACTATATTTTACACTAAATGAGTGGGAAAACTTAGCAAAACTATTAAAAATAGTTTTCAAAGTAAAAAAATTGATCAAAATTTAATATTATAAAAGATTGTAAAATTTTGGGAGAAAAAATTTAAATTAATAAATATTACTGATGCAAAAGAGTCTGTGTAAATATTTGCAGATAGTTTATTATTATGAACTGAGTGAAAATAATTGCTTTATTTATTGGCAATGAACGTCATACAGTTTGTTGAAGCTCCTAAAGTTTATTGAATTCAAAAATCTCTCAGTAATGTCCAGTTATTGCTATATCTAGGTCATTGTGTCTAGATAGCTAAACTCTCCAGGTATTGTGAATAATTCTATCATCTTCCCCCTCTTTGATGTCATCTTAATTTTCAGGCTAATTTTGCAGTTTATCTCCTAGGTAAAAGTAGTGAAAAAAAAGCTAATGCACTTCTAATAAACAAATGCACCCAAGTTAATTAGCATTACCAGAAAAAATCTAAGATGTCTGTATATCTATATTTCCAGCCTCCGTCTTCCTTATTTTCACTACATTTTAGTGACAGATAATCCTGTTATACTACAAATCTTTTCGAGATATTAAAATAGTCTGATTGACAGTTGCAATAGAATTCCTTAAAGATTCCTTCTAATTTAGTAGCTAAATTATTCCTTCGATTTCTCACTTTCAGTATTGCAGTCGATATGGGGGATAAACGGAAGATTGACGGCGCTTAGCCACACCACTTGAATCACCTCGTTCTATCTACGACGGTTGAAGTTCAGACTCTGAAATCTCCTCGAGAAGCAGAGATAATCGGGCATCACTGTTTCCCAAAAGGCCATTTGAGTTTCCCAAAGCGATGGTTTACGCATTTAGTTCTTATAGATTGGGTAAATGAAGAGAAGATCATAACTTTTAAGGCTGCCAATCTCTTTAGCCTACTGCCTTTTTCCACTCTAGATTGAAACATTTTCTCTATGTTGTAGTGTATGACGCCTTGTGGATTCTACTTCTATCTTTGAGACTTCAATGATGGCGTAGACCAGTTGGCATAATGGAGGCAGGGGGATCTTTTAGCAGTTCCCTATGCGTGCTGCGCTCGTTGGCGTCTTTACCAATGAAGTTCCCACCCACTCTGGTTCCTTAGAGCTCTAATACGACTTCTTCACACCAAGGCAGCAAGCTCACATGCCAAGAGAGCCTAAGTTGATCAATGTTTAGGAAGCAAGTGAATATAAGACTAATCTATCTTAATTGCTCTTTCAGGCTATGACCTTATAGCAACATTCTCAGCGCATATGGAGTTACTAAATCATGCTCTTGTTACACTCAATGCACGAAGGGGGTCTTGAAATACGCCAACACTAATCTTCCAATAGCCCAGAGAGTAACAAGTATTGTAGGTATTGCTAGAGATGATCACATTATCGTTAGACTATACCATGCCACTGGTATTCTATGGCTCCCTTGCCATGTTGATGCTTGCAATGGATTGACAATCAAGGGTGAGTACTTCTATGTGATGACTTTGTTTCATTCCATACACTTTAGCATGCTGGACACCCTCGTGCCCCGCCATGATTGGCAGTCGCAGCACTGAGATGGCCCGAGAATATAATTGCAGTCATCTTCACTATGGCTGTGTAGGCTGAGATACTTGCTTCGCCATCAGTGGCAGTAAGGAATATAATTTGAGAATGACTTAATATATTAAAAGGCTTAAATACTAGAGTTATATATTTATTTGCTTTTCATTTTAATCACTAAGGACTATGTGTATATATTTATTCATATATAGGCCTACTATCAATCATCAACAAGCAACAAAATATCTGTAATAATAATAATTTATTTACATTTGAATTTAACTTTATCAAATTTAAAATTCGAAAGAAATTTACTCTTTTTTTAAGGATTTTTAATATAGCTAAAAACAGAGTATTTGAAATGTTATTATGAGTTTTAGAATTCTTGAGAATTCAACTTTTTATATAATGGTAATGTCAAAACTTCAAATCTGGCTCTGTCTCCTTTTAGATTTATAAAGTCATAGCCAACTTATCCTAGTTTGAAAAACTACATATCATAATATTTTTATTCTATACATTTAAATCATTTATGTTGAAAAATTTCATTGTAGTTATATTTATTAAGATAAAAAGACCAACAAATTATGAAGTCAAAACTATAATATATTTTATCATATAATTCTCAAACATTTCTTTCTAAAACATAAGTCAATATTTAAAACATGAATAAACTTCATAAGTATTTTTAAATTCTGATATATATACTCTTTTTATTATTTTTATCTATCTATTTTTTTTAATTATAGAGGAAAAAATGAAATAAAATCATTATTTTTTTTATCTAGTTACGTCATATTCCTATAAATTATACAAATTATATAAAAGAGAAATTTCTTTTTGAATAAGAGAGTTGCTTAATTTAAATAAAAAAATCAATCATTATTTAAAAACTATTTAATTTAATATTATATTTTATATATAAGCTAGTAAATTACGTAAATGTAATAAAAGTTTTATAAATTATTATTTCAATTAAAAATGCAACAATTTCTTAATACTCCTTAAGTAAGTCTTAATAATTAAATTATCATTTTATAAATACTATGATAAAAATGCTAATTAACTCATTATGATCTTTAAGGGGTTCCGTTAAACAAGAGCATCCTTGTCTTTTAGTGATCCATTCCATAGTTGCTGTAAAAACTCACTTTATATGTTTTGGGACAGTACTTCAGTAGGCATCAGTTTAAAAATGGGGGTGTGTGGGTGCAGAAAGATATTTACACACAAAATAAATACGACTACTTAAATAAGTATCATAATGGTACCATAGTATTAATGACCTTATAAGTAACCCAAATAGTTATTTGACCTTCTCTAACAATAAACAAAGCTCTAGCACCTCAAAAAAATTTAGAAAAATTGTAATTACATTTACAGAAGTCCTTCTCCTTGTGGTGTAATATAATAATCACACGATGTAAGTAAATTAGTTTTACTCTAAACATCTTATTTTAGAATTTGCAAGTACTAAATATGGATTAATGATAGAAAGTATTTTATTCCTAGCTTCCAAAGAACTAGAGACATTATATTCTTACAAGCCAAGCATAAAGGCAGATCTTTATGAAAGAAGCTGTTTTGAGGATTCTCAAGCTTGACTCAGGAATACCAAACTGATCTATTCGAATATTGTCATTCAAGAAAGAAGTCGAATCATACTAATTGAAAATCGCCACGTACCTCCTGTCTAACTGAATGGAATTTAAACTCATGCCAGAGGAAAACTTTAATATAAGCTGTTGAGGAAACGTATAATGAATTAAAAGATGTCATCTTTGCAACTAATCAAAGATTTAGAAATGTGCAGGGGGGAATCGAGAAAATGGACATTAGAATAGGATAAATAATTAAGACTCTCAAATATCTAGTTCTCCTACAAGTCCCACCCTTATTGACTCTCCAGCCCCTACAACAACAACAAGCTGCTTGAAATGGAGAAGAGATCAATTTATAAAGTTGTGAATTACACGATATTATTCTAGATAACTGAAATTGAAGTGGTGCTTGAAATCAAAAATTTTCACTTCAACAAATTAGATAGGAGATTCTAAGAATTTAGTCATAGCACTAGCAAAGAAATTAGAAGCAGTAATTCTGGCTAGGAAGTGGCATGTGAGTAACTTGCAAACTGATAATAATCTTTCTAACAGATAAGAGTCAGCTAGAAGCTATTAATGAGAAGGTTTAGAAAAAGATGCGCATCAAGTTCAAATATTCCTGTTGTTTTGATTTGAGAAGAGCTTAAACACCATTATAATAGCTTAGAAAAAAAAACAGACCAGTTAAGATGAGCAATCCCAGAACTAAGACTACCTGTTCATTTAAAGATTTGTATTTTCGGTTATCTAAACGAAAGCATCGATAATGATGAGCAGAATATTAAAATGACCTACAATAAGATATTCACATCTTAGAAACCCTCGAGTAATTATATATTTAAGACTAAATAAGCAATATTTATGATTCATGAATGTATAATCTTGTCGTTTATTTTATATTCTTTTTTCCTATTTTCAACATTTTTTAAAAAAAAATTGTTTAGTTATTACTTTTATTATGATTTGGTACTAGTCTCATACAAAGTTTGTCTATATTTAGGAGTAAAGGTTTAGTGTTTAAGATGTTTACGCATCCTATGTTATACTTATCATAATGAATGCTTCTATTGCTATCTTAATGCAAGCTTAATAAAACAGCAAGAGGAGTAGTTGGTGCAAGAATTTATCTTATTTTAACTATAACTCTACATGACTGTAGAAAAAAGTTCATAATCCGCAACACAATACGCACAATAACTTATAGTTACGCAAAATTAACTGATGAAGGTTTATCTCAAAAGAATCAGGTATCCCAAATAATACGATTAATATAATCTTAATTTATTATTTTACCATGAAATTTAATGTTGGAACCCAAATTATTAAATAAAATCCAGTCACATAAATGTTTAAAGAGATAGCAGAGTAAGAAAACAATTTACTTTTCAATGATTTTCACTTTCCTAATATTATAATAAGGATCTTCAATATAAGAATTTAAACTATTAATAATCTAAAAATATTAATAATCTAGAAATACTACCTATTTTCAAACAAAAACTTATACTCAAAAACGATTTTTACTCTGAACAAAAATGAGTTTTAAACTGAGTCATAATTTAACATGATATTAGGGAGTGATATCACTCAGTAAAGCTTGTTTAGATAGAGAATCCTGCTAAAAAGATTTAAGACAAATAAATCATATTTATTATATGAAAAGAAAATTATTAAATAAAATACACTTAAAATTTCAAAATTAATACACTAATTAAGACTCTAAGAATACAACTAAACTATTAATTAATGATTACTATAATTTATTAAATTAACCTACAATGTATTGTTATTATAGAAAGATTTATAAATTAACTTTGAGCATTTGTATTTAAAGAAGATACATAAGTTTTGAAAAAAAATCAAGATATAACAATTATATATATATATATATATATATCTATAATAAATTTTCTGTTTTAAATCTTATTGAATATTAATAAAATACATTCAAATGGGGAAAATAAAAAATAAAAATACAAAGCTAATAGTTTAAATATATAACAGCCACTAATTAGGAATATTCAGATAAAATTATATCCCTATTTATTAAACTGCCTTATATATTATATATACCTATAAAACTAAACTATAATTAATATTATTGGAGTCTGTTAATATTTTATTTTAATTATTTCTCCAATTCAAATCTCATTTCGCGCACTGTTCCTAGTTGTTTAAACTGCTACTGTAAAAAAGATATCTTAAGGATATCTTCCCAAAATTGAATATTTAGTGCTAAATGGGTCTTTGCTCGTATTGCTGCTTTAGGATTGTTGATTCTTAATAAAAAATAAGGATTCATTCTGACTATTCATGATGGAACAGACTATGATGCAACATTTTTCTCAAGAGTAGCTATTTCTTCAAATCTTAAACACACTGTTGGTTAATCAATATATGATGGCAGCGGATATTTCATTACTACTTAAATGAAGTTTGGTTCATTATTTGGTTAACTATTAGTGAACAAAAACGATTTAGAACACTTTCTTATAAACTGCCTGGTTGAGATCATTCAATTTAGATGATGTTTCTAGTTATTAAAAAATTCTTTATCCTGCGATTTTAATTGATGATTCTTCACCATACAATTTATACATTGCAGCAATCACCTAGAATGCCAATATTATCAAGATTCACAGTGGTGGAACTACTTAAGCTCATTTAACTCTTTAGTATACAACAAATTGTCAATAGGCATTGACATTCAAACGATAAAACAAATGACAGACTTATTGTTTTTGTGCTTGCGATAAATAATAATGGACTTTAAATTATTACATTAGACAATACACTTGCTTAAGTTTCAGCAGATGGTATAAATAATGATGGATTTGCATAAGCAAGATCAGCTGGCAGATTTTATTTTTTTGTGGATAATCTGATTCTTTCTTCTATACTTTATAATGTGAAATCTTTCGGTCATTAGAACTATTAAGATTCCTTATTGTTTTTCATCAAAAGATCAATCTTTTAAG
>ARYC01013093.1:0-11782 GCA_000711775.1 Oxytricha trifallax
TCATAAGTCTTTCCACCATATCGAGTTAAATAAAATAAAATAAAAAAATAAAGTTAATTTAAAGTTTTTAATTTAAAAGATAATTAAAATTAAAAGTGAAGCTTATTTATATCAATATCAATATAAATATTAATGGGTTAGCTTTCAAAATTATTAAATAATTAAAGCTGAAGATAATATTAAAAATAAATATTGACTCATGATTCCAAAAATTTTAAATTATTATTAATAAATTATATATTTAATAAATTATAAATGAAATAAATGTCTACAAAGTCGAAACTTAAAATCAATAAATAAGGACTATAGTAGAGTTTTATACGGAGAATATTATGCACAAATGGATTTCGGCCGAAAATATCATTGAAACAGTCTAAATGAAAATTTAAATAAGAGCAAGATTTGCTGTAACAAACATTTCTTTCATTGAGGCGGGATGGGATGACTTCTTTAAATCAGCTAATCTCGTTAGCATCTGAGTCTATTTAAATCAAAGATTAAAAACAATAGACGTATAGCGCTTTGATAGCTACTTGAGAGATAAGTGGTTTTGGGAAGTTCTGCTTTTGCCTTTGGTCTGAGTCATAAAAGATCTATCACTAATTGCAGGTGCAGAGATGAAATTATAATCCCAAGCATTAATTCACAACAATCTAACTTATAATGCAGTCTTGTTAATCTTGAGAGGTATTTATTAATCAATCTATTTATTACAATTATTACTATTATTACAAATAATAATATAATTATAATTATTATTATTATTAATATTACAAAAAAATATCAACATTAAATTTAAATATTGACTTGTAGTTTTAAAATGGGTGAATTGATAAATAAAATAAATAAATAAATAAATAAATAATTGTTTTTAATTTTTAAAAATTAATTAAGTTTTCAAATCAAACTATGCCTTTTAATTTCTAGTTTAAATTGAATTCAAGCGTGAAAAGCTACAATTCTGTAGAATTGTACTCAAATGGAGTATCGTTATTGTTCGGTCTCATAAAATGGAAGTTCATAAATTGAATGAGATCTTCGTGATTATTAAAGTTAGTATGATATCTTGGTACCGCCATTAAATTATTTTGAAAGAATGTTACTAAAGGAGGTCTAAAATTGTTGTGAACAGTTGGCGCTTGATCTAAAAAGAACCATAGATCTTAATGCTCTCCTTCTCAAGATCTGATAAGACCAATAGCAAAATTTCGATCACCAAGCTCATTCTTTAGTTCATTTACAGCAACATGAAAGTGTCTAAAATCTTTTTCTGTTATTTTTCTTTCTAAATGGCAAAAGTTAACTTGCCCATCAACAAGTACATGTATATTCTTTTTAAGAACGTATGAAGGCTCTATCGTGTCGTAGTCTAGACCAGTTATTTTAGCATGCTTAAGCTTTTGGATTCGGCATCCCATTTCTTTTTAATTTTCTCAAAATTTAGAACCAACAGAGTCTAATTAAAATCTATATTCGGTCTGAACTGAACCCCAACTCGAGATGTTCCAATATAGCATTCAACAACATTCCAAAAGGTCTAAGTAGGAGTCAGTAATGTAGTAGAATTAATAAAAGTAGTAGAATCCAAGTCTTCATCTTCATCATTGAGATTTAGGTTGCTCATAAGTCTTTCCACCATATCGAGTTAAATAAAATAAAATAAAAAAATAAAGTTAATTTAAAGTTTTTAATTTAAAAGATATATAAAATTAAAAGTGAAGCCTATTTATATCATATCAATATAAATATTAATGGGTTAGCTTTCAAAATTATTAAATAATTAAAGCTGAAGATAATATTAAAAATAAATATTGACTCATGATTCCAAAAATATTAAATTATTATTAATAAATTATATATTTAATAAATTATAAATGAAATAAATGTCTACAAAGTCGAAACTTAAAATAAATAAATAAGGACTCATATAATAGAGTTTTATACGGAGAATATGATGCACAAATGGATTTCGGCCGAAAATATCATTGAGACAGTCTAAATGAAAATTTAAATAAGAGCAAGATTTGCTGTAACAAACATTTCTTTCATTGAGGCGGGATGGGATGACTTCTTTAAATCAGCTAATCTCGTTAGCAATCTGAGTCTATTTAAAGCAAAGATTAAAAACAATAGACGTATAGCGCTTTGATAGCTACTTGAGAGATAAGGGGTTTTGGGAAGTTCTGATTTTGCCTTTGGTCTGAGTCATAAAAGATCTATCACTAATTGCAGGTGCAGAGATGTAAAATTATAATCCCAAGCATCAATTCACAACAATCTAACTTATAATGCAGTCTTGTTAATCTTGAGAGGTATTTATTAATCAATCAATCTATTTATTACCATTACCATTATTATTATTATTATTATTATTATTATTATTATTATTATTATTATAATTAAAAAAAAATATCAACATTAAATTTAAATATTGACTTGTAGTTTAAAAATGGGTGAATTGATAAATAAATAAATAAAATAAATAATAATTGTTATAATTTTTAAAAATAAATTAAGTTTTTATTTCAAACTATGCCTTTTAATTTCTAATTTAAATTGAATTCAAGCGTGAAAAGCTACAATTCTGTAGTATCGTACTCAAATGGAGTATCGTTATTGTTCGGTCTTCATAAAATGGAAGTTCATAAATTGAATGAGATCTTCGTGATTATTAAAGTTAGTATGATATCTTGGTACCGCCATTAAATTATTTTGAAAGAATGTTACTGAAGGAGGTCTAAAATTGTTGTGAACAGTTGGCGCTTGATCTAAAAAGAACCATAGATCTTAATGCTCTCCTTCTCTAGATCTGTTAAGGCCAATAGCAAAATTTCGATCACCAAGCTCATTCTTTAATTCATTTACAGCAACATGAAAGTGTTCCAAATCTTTTTCTTTTATTTTTCTTTCTAAATGGCAAAAGTTAACTTGCCCATCAACAAGTACAGGTATATTCTTTTTAAGAACGTATGAAGGCTCTATCGTGTCGTAGTCTAGACCAGTTATTTTAGCATGCTTAAGCATTTTGGATTCGGCATCCCATTTCTTTTTAATTTTCTCAAAATTTAGAACCAACAGAGTCTAATTAAAATCTATATTCGGTCTGAACTGCCTAACCCGAGATGTTCCAATATAGCATTCAACAACATTCCAAAAGGTCTAAGTAGGAGTCAGTAATGTAGTAGAATTAATAAAAGTAGTAGAATCCAAGTCTTCATCTTCATCATTGAGATTTAGGTTGCTCATAAGTCTTTCCACCATATCGAGTTAAATAAAATAAAATAAAAAAATAAAGTTAATTTAAAGTTTTTAATTTAAAAGATAATTAAAATTAAAAGTGAAGCTTATTTATATCAATATCAATATAAATATTAATGGGTTAGCTTTCAAAATTATTAAATAATTAAAGCTGAAGATAATATTAAAAATAAATATTGACTCATGATATCCAAAATTTTAAATTATTATAAATAAATTATATATTTAATAAATTATAAATGAAATAAATGTCTACAAAGTCGAAACTTAAAATCAATAAATAAGGACTCATATAGTAGAGTTTTATACGGAGAATATTATGCACAAATGGATTTCGGCCGAAAATATCATTGAAACAGTCTAAATGAAAATTTAAATAAGAGCAAGATTTGCTGTAACAAACATTTCTTTCATTGAGGCGGGATGGGATGACTTCTTTAAATCAGCTAATCTCGTTAGCATCTGAGTCTATTTAAATCAAAGATTAAAAACAATAGACGTATAGCGCTTTGATAGCTACTTGAGAGATAAGTGGTTTTGGGAAGTTCTGCTTTTGCCTTTGGTCTGAGTCATAAAAGATCTATCACTAATTGCAGGTGCAGAGATGTAAAATTATAATCCCAAGCATTAATTCACAACAATCTAACTTATAATGCAGTCTTGTTAATCTTGAAAGGTATTTATTAATCAATCAATCTATTTATTACCATTATTACTATTATTACAAATAATAATATAATTATTATTATAATTATTATTATTATTTTATTATTAATATTACAAAAAAATATCAACATTAAATTTTAATATTGACTTGTAGTTTTAAAATGGGTGAATTGATAGATAAAATAAATAAATAAATAAAATAAATAAATAATTGTTTTAATTTTTAAAAATTAATTTAGTTTTTAAATCAAACTATGCCTTTTAATTTCTAGTTTTAATTATATTCAAGCGTGAAAAGCTACAATTCTGTAGTATCGTACTCAAATGGAGTATCGTTATTGTTCGGTCTCATAAAATGGAAGTTCATAAATTGAATGAGATCTTCGTGATTATTAAAGTTAGTATGATATCTTGGTACCGCCATTAAATTATTTTGAAAGAATGTTACTGAAGGAGGTCTAAAATTGTTGTGAACAGTTGGCGCTTGATCTAAAAAGAACCATAGATCTTAATGCTCTCCTTCTCTAGATCTGTTAAGGCCAATAGCAAAATTTCGATCACCAAGCTCATTCTTTAATTCATTTACAGCAACATGAAAGTGTTCCAAATCTTTTTCTTTTATTTTTCTTTCTAAATGGCAAAAGTTAACTTGCCCATCAACAAGTACAGGTATATTCTTTTTAAGAACGTATGAAGGCTCTATCGTGTCGTAGTCTAGACCAGTTATTTTAGCATGCTTAAGCATTTTGGATTCGGCATCCCATTTCTTTTTAATTTTCTCAAAATTTAGAACCAACAGAGTCTAATTAAAATCAATATTCGGTCTGAACTGCCTAACTCGAGATGTTCCAATATAGCATTCAACAACATTCAAAAAGGTCTAAGTAGGAGTCAGTAATTTAGTAGAATTAATAAAAGTAGTAGAATCCAAGTCTTCATCTTCATCATTGAGATTAAGGTTGCTCATAAGTCTTTCCACCATATCGAGTTAAATAAAATAAAATAAAAAATTAAAGTTAATTTAAAGTTTTTAATTTAAAAGATAATTAAAATTAAAAGTGAAGCCTATTTATATCAATATCAATATAAATATTAATGGGTTAGCTTTCAAAATTATTAAATAATTAAAGCTGAAGATAATATTAAAAATAAATATTGACTCATGATATCCAAAATTTTAAATTATTATAAATAAATTATATATTTAATAAATTATAAATGAAATAAATGTCTACAAAGTCGAAACTTAAAATCAATAAATAAGACTCATATAGTAGAGTTTTATACGGAGAATATTATGCACAAATGGATTTCGGCCGAAAATATCATTGAAACAGTCTAAATGAAAATTTAAATAAGAGCAAGATTTGCTGTAACAAACATTTCTTTCATTGAGGCGGGATGGGATGACTTCTTTAAATCAGCTAATCTCGTTAGCATCTGAGTCTATTTAAAGCAAAGATTAAAAACAATAGACGTATAGCGCTTTGATAGCTACTTGAGAGATAAGGGGTTTTGGGAAGTTCTGATTTTGCCTTTGGTCTGAGTCATAAAAGATCTATCACTAATTGCAGGTGCAGAGATGTAAAATTATAATCCCAAGCATCAATTCACAACAATCTAACTTATAATGCAGTCTTGTTAATCTTGAGAGGTATTTATTAATCAATCAATCTATTTATTACCATTATTACTATTATTACAAATAATAATATAATTATTATTATAATTATTATTATTATTATTATTATTAATATTACAAAAAAATATCAACATTAAATTTTAATATTGACTTGTAGTTTTAAAATGGGTGAATTGATAGATAAAATAAATAAATAAATAAAATAAATAAATAATTGTTTTAATTTTTAAAAATTAATTTAGTTTTTAAATCAAACTATGCCTTTTAATTTCTAGTTTTAATTATATTCAAGCGTGAAAAGCTACAATTCTGTAGTATCGTACTCAAATGGAGTATCGTTATTGTTCATAAAATGGAAGTTCATAAATTGAATGAGATCTTCGTGATTATTAAAGTTAGTATGATATCTTGGTACCGCCATTTAATTATTTTGAAAGAATGTTACTGAAGGAGGTCTAAAATTGTTGTGAACAGTTGGCGCTTGATCTAAAAAGAACCATAGATCTTAATGCTCTCCTTCTCTAGATCTGTTAAGGCCAATAGCAAAATTTCGATCACCAAGCTCATTCTTTAATTCATTTACAGCAACATGAAAGTGTTCCAAATCTTTTTCTTTTATTTTTCTTTCTAAATGGCAAAAGTTAACTTGCCCATCAACAAGTACAGGTATATTCTTTTTAAGAACGTATGAAGGCTCTATCGTGTCGTAGTCTAGACCAGTTATTTTAGCATGCTTAAGCATTTTGGATTCGGCATCCCATTTCTTTTTAATTTTCTCAAAATTTAGAACCAACAGAGTCTAATTAAAATCTATATTCGGTCTGAACTGCCTAACTCGAGATGTTCCAATATAGCATTCAACAACATTCCAAAAGGTCTAAGTAGGAGTCAGTAATGTAGTAGAATTAATAAAAGTAGTAGAATCCAAGTCTTCATCTTCATCATTGAGATTAAGGTTGCTCATAAGTCTTTCCACCATATCGAGTTAAATAAAATAAAATAAAAAAATAAAGTTAATTTAAAGTTTTTAATTTAAAAGATAATTAAAATTAAAAGTGAAGCCTATTTATATCAATATCAATATAAATATTAATGGGTTAGCTTTCAAAATTATTAAATAATTAAAGCTGAAGATAATATTAAAAATAAATATTGACTCATGATTCCAAAATTTTAAATTATTATAAATAAATTATATATTTAATAAATTATAAATGAAATAAATGTCTACAAAGTCGAAACTTAAAATCAATAAATAAGGACTCATATAGTAGAGTTTTATACGGAGAATATTATGCACAAATGGATTTCGGCCAAAAATATCATTGAAACAGTCTAAATGAAAATTTAAATAAGAGCAAGATTTGCTGTAAAAAACATTTCTTTCATTGAGGCTGGATGGGATGACTTCTTTAAATCAGCTAATCTCGTTAGCATCTGAGTCTATTTAAAGCAAAGATTAAAAACAATAGACGTATAGCGCTTTGATAGCTACTTGAGAGATAAGGGGTTTTGGGAAGTTCTGATTTTGCCTTTGGTCTGAGTCATAAAAGATCTATCACTAATTGCAGGTGCAGAGATGTAAAATTATAATCCCAAGCATCAATTCACAACAATCTAACTTATAATGCAGTCTTGTTAATCTTGAAAGGTATTTATTAATCAATCAATCTATTTATTACCATTACCACTATTATTACAAATAATAATATAATTATTATTATAATTATTATTATTATTATAATTATATATTACAAAAAAATATCAACATTAAATTTAAATATTGACTTGTAGTTTTAAAATGGGTGAATTGATAAATAAAATAAATAAATAAATAATTGGTTTTAATTTTTAAAAATTAATTAAGTTTTTAAATCAAACTATGCCTTTTAATTTCTAGTTTTAATTGAATTCAAGCGTTAGAAGCTATAACTCTGTAGAATTGTTCTTAAATGGAGTATCGTTATTGTTCGGTCTCATTAAATGGAAGTTCATAAATTGAATGAGCTATTAGTGATTTTTAAAGTTAATATGATATCTTTGTACCGCCATTTAATTATTTTGAAAGAATCTTACTGAAGGAGGTCTAAAATTGTTTGAACTGTTGGCGCTTGATCTAAAAAGAACCGTATATCTTAATGCTCTCCTTCTCAAGATCTGATAAGACCAATAGCAAAATTTCGATCACCAAGCTCATTCTTTAGTTCATTTACAGCAACATGAAAGTGTCCAAAATCTTTTTCAGTTATTTTTCTTTCTAAATGGCAAAAATTAACTTGCCCATCAACAAGCACAGGTATATTCTTTTTAAGAACGTATGAAGGCTCTATCGTGTCGTAGTCTAGACCAGTTATTTAGCATGCTTAAGCTTTTGGATTCGGCATCCCATTTCTTTTTAATTTTCTCAAAATTTAGAACCAACAGAGTCTAATTAAAATCTATATTCGGTCTGAACTGCCTAACCCGAGATGTTCCAATATAGCATTCAACAACATTCCAAAAGGTCTAAGTAGGAGTCAGTAATGTAGTAGAATTAATAAAAGTAGTAGAATCCAAGTCTTCATCTTCATCATTGAGATTTAGGTTGCTCATAAGTCTTTCCACCATATCGAGTTAAATAAAATAAAATAAAAAAATAAAGTTAATTTAAAGTTTTTAATTTAAAAGATAAATAAAATTAAAAGTGAAGCCTATTTATATCAATATCAATATAAATATTAATGGGTTAGATATCAAAATTATTAAATAATTAAAGCTGAAGATAATATTAAAAATAAATATTGACTCATGATTCCAAAAATTTTAAATTATTATAAATAAATTATATATTTAATAAATTATAAATGAAATAAATGTCTACAAAGTCGAAACTTAAAATCAATAAATAAGGACTCATATAGTAGAGTTTTATACGGAGAATATTATGCACAAATGGATTTCGGCCAAAAATATCATTGAAACAGTCTAAATGAAAATTTAAATAAGAGCAAGATTTGCTGTAACAAACATTTCTTTCATTGAGGCTGGATGGGATGACTTCTTTAAATCAGCTAATCTCGTTAGCATCTGAGTCTATTTAAAGCAAAGATTAAAAACAATAGACGTATAGCGCTTTGATAGCTACTTGAGAGATAAGGGGTTTTGGGAAGTTCTGATTTTGCCTTTGGTCTGAGTCATAAAAGATCTATCACTAATTGCAGGTGCAGAGATGTAAAATTATAATCCCAAGCATCAATTCACAACAATCTAACTTATAATGCAGTCTTGTTAATCTTGAGAGGTATTTATTAATCAATCAATCTATTTATTACCATTACCATTACTATTATTACAAATAATAATATAATTATAATTATTATTATTATTAATATTACAAAAAAATATCAACATTAAATTTAAATATTGACTTGTAGTTTTAAAATGGGTGAATTGATAAATAAAATAAATAAATAAATAATAATTATAATTTATATTGCTGGAATGGAATTGAATTGGAAAAATAAATAAATAATAATTATAATTTATATTGCTGGAATGGAATTGAATTGGAAAAATAAATAAATAATAATAATAAGTAATATTGCTGGAATGGAATTGAATTGGAAAAATAAATAAATAACAATTATAATTTATATTGATGAAATGAAATTGAATTGGAAAAATAAATAAATAAAAATAATAATTTATATTGCTGGAATGGAATTGAATTGGAAAAATAAATAAATAATAATTATAATTTATATTGCTGGAATGAATTGAATTGGGAAAATAAATAAATAATAATTATAATTTATATTGCTGGAATGGAATTGAATTGGAAAAATAAATAAATAATAATAATTATATTTTATATTGCTGGAATGGAATTGAATTGGAAAAATAAATAAATAATAATTATAATTTATATTGCTGGAATGGAATTGAATTGAAAAATAAATAAATAATAATTATAATTTATATTGCTGGAATGGAATTGAATTGGAAAAATAAATAAATAATAATTTTAATTTATATTACTGGAATGGTATTGAATTGGAAAAATAAATAAATTGTAATTATAATTTATATTGCTGGAATCGAATTGAATTGGAAAAATAAATAAATAATACTTATAATTTATATTGCTGGAATGGAATTGAATTGGAAAAATAAATAAATAATAATTATAATTTATATTGCTGGAATGGAATTGAATTGGAAAAATAAATAAGTAATATATATAATTTATATTGCTGGAATGGAATTGAATTGGAAAAATAAATAAATAATAATTATAATTTATATTGCTGGAATGGAATTGAATTGGAAAAAAAAAATAAATAATAATTATAATTAATATTGCTGAAATGGAATTGAATTAGAAAAATAAATAAATAATAATTATAATTTATATTGCTGAAATGGAATTGAATTGGAAAAATAAATAAATAATATTATAATTTATATTGCTGGAATGTAATTGAATTGGAAAAATAAATTAATAATAATTATAATTTATATTGCTGGAATGGAATTGAATTGGAAAAATAAATAAATAATAATTATAATTTATATTGGCTGGAATGGAATTGAATTGTAAAAATAAATAAATATTAATTATAATTTGTATTGCAGGAATGGAATTGAATTGGAAAAATAAATAAATAATAATTATAATTTATATTGCTGGAATGGAATTGAATTGGAAAAATAAATAAATAATAATTATAATTTATATTGCTGGAATGGAATTGAATTGGGAAAATAAATAAATAATAATTATAATTTATATTGCTGGAATGGAATTGAATTGGAAAAATAAATAAATAATAATAATTATATTTTATATTGCTGGAATGGAATTGAATTGGAAAAATAAATAAATAATACTTATAATTTATATTGCTGGAATGGAATTGAATTGGAAAAATAAATAAATAATAATTATAGTTTATATTGCTGAAATGGAATTGAATTGGAAAAATAAATAAAAAATAATTTTAATTAATATTGCTGGAATGGTATTGAATTGGAAAAATAAATAAATAATAATTATAATTTATATTGCTGGAATGGAATTGAATTGGAAAAATAAATAAATATAATTATAATTTATATTGCTGGAATGGAATTGAATTTAAAAAATAAATCTATAAATAATAATTATAATTTATATTGCTGGAATGGAATTGAATTGGAAAAATAAATAAATAATAATTATAATTTATATTGCTGGAATGGAATTGAATTGGAAAAATAAATAAATAATAATTATAATTTATATTGCTGGAATGGAATTGAATTGGGAAAATAAATAAATAATAATTATAATTTATATTGCTGGAATGGAATTGAATTGGAAAAATAAATAAATAATAATAATTATATTTTATATTGCTGGAATGGAATTGAATTGGAAAAATAAATAAATAATAATTATAATTTATATTGCTGGAATGGAATTGAATTGGAAAAATAAATAAAAAATAATTTTAATTAATATTGCTGGAATGGTATTGAATTGGAAAAATAAATAAATAATAATTATAATTTATATTGCTGGAATGGAATTGAATTGGAAAAATAAATAAATAATAATTATAATTTATATTGCTGGAATGGAATTGAATTGGGAAAATAAATAAATAATAATTATAATTTATATTGCTGGAATGGAATTGAATTGGAAAAATAAATAAATAATAATAATTATATTTTATATTGCTGGAATGGAATTGAATTGGAAAAATAAATAAATAATAATTATAATTTATATTGCTGGAATGGAATTGAATTGGAAAAATAAATAAATAATAATTATAATTTATATTGCTGGAATGGAATTGAATTGGGAAAATAAATAAATAATAATTATAATTTATATTGCTGGAATGGAATTGAATTGGAAAAATAAATAAATAATAATAATTATATTTTATATTGCTGGAATGGGAATTGAATTGGAAAAAATAAATAAATAATAATTAATAATTTATATTGCTGAGATGGAATTGAATTTGGAAAATAAATAAATAATAATTATAATTTATATTGCTGGAATGGAATTGAATTGGAAAAATAAATAAATAATAATAATTATATTTTATATTGCTGGAATGGAATTGAATTGGAAAAATAAATAAATAATAATTATAATTTATATTGCTGGAATGGAATTGAATTGGAAAAATAAATAAATAATAATTATAATTTATATTGCTGGAATGGAATTGAATT
>ARYC01013095.1:0-12570 GCA_000711775.1 Oxytricha trifallax
AAATGTGGTTAGCAATATGACGCTAATAAAAATAATTGTTAAGAATTGGCTCCATCAGCAAGATAACATTTAATTTGCAAATTCGTTTTAAATATTATTTCATGAATTATTAATGAACTGAGAAGATAAGTGCTTAATGTTAGGATTAAATGGGAATTGAGGTTTGAGGGATTTAGTGTTTCAACCTGCTTTCATATAAAGAAATTTAATTAGAGTGTTTGTGCGTGAGTCAAGAAATGAGTTGATTAAAACTCAATCAATTTAATCAATAAATAAAGAGGGAAACTTATCATAAAAACTTACAAGATAAAACATTATGTGAAATGCAGCTATATTTAAAATTGCTGAAAGATATATTCAATGTCAACAGACTTTGTCTCGTCATATCAAGAAATGGAGAGCATACTCTGAACTACATTATGTGATTTAGTTTGAATCCCGTTCACCCCCATTTTAAAAAGTTGTGACTTGATTGATCGATTTCATTGAGTATTTTTGACTTTAAAAACAACACAAATAAAATATCTTACATTTTACTTGAACATCTTTTCAAATTTGTATCCTAAGACATTTTAGAGCTAGAGAAAAGAATGAAGTTTTCTAGCTATTCAAAATGTGGTGAGCAATATGACGCTAGTAAAAATTTATTGTAAGAATTGGCTCCATCACAGCAACATAACATTAAATTTGCAAATTCGTTTTCAATAACTTTTCATTAATTAATGAACTGAGATAGTTGTACGCTATGTTAGGAAGAAATGGGAATTCAGTGTTTCAACCTGCTTTCATATAAAGTATTTAAATTCGAATGTTAGTGCGTGTTCTCAAGAAATGAGTTGTTGAAACTCATCAATTTAATCAATAAATAAAGAGGGAAACTTATCATAAAAACTTACAAGATAAAACATTATATGAAATGCAGCTATATTTAAAATTGATGAAAGATATATTCAATGTCAACAGACTTTGTCTCGTCATATCAAGAAATGGAGAGCATACTCTGAACTACATTATGTGATTTAGTTTGAATCCCATTCACCCCCATTTTAAAAAGTTATGACTTGATTGATTGATTTCATTCAGTATTTTTGACTTTAAAACAACACAAATAAAATATCTTACATTTTACTTGAACATCTTTTCAAATTTGAATCCTTAGACATTTTAGAGCTAGAGAAAAGAATGAAGTTTTCTAGCTATTCAAAATGTGGTTAGCAATATGACGCTAATAAAAATTGATTATAAGAATTGGCTTCATCAGCAAGATAACATTATATTTGCAAATTCGTTTTCAATAATATTTCATGAATTATTAATGAACTGAGAAAGTTGTGCACGAAGTTAGGAAGAAATGAGAATTAGGGTATTCAGTGTTTCAACCTGCTTAAGTTTAAAAGAATTTAAATTCGAGTGTTAGTGCCTGTCTCAAGAAATGAGTTGTTGAAACTCATCAATTTAATCAATAAATAAAGAGGGAAACTTATCATAAAAACTTACAAGATAAAACATTATGTGAAATGCAGCTATATTTAAAATTGCTGAAAGATATATTCAATGTCAACAGACTTTGTCTCGTCATATCAAGAAATGGAGAGCATACTCTGAACTACATTATGTGATTTAGTTTGAATCCCGTTCACCCCCATTTTAAAAAGTTGTAGACTGATTGATTGATTTCATTCAGTATTTTTGACTTTAAAACAACACAAATAAAATATCTTACATTTTACTTGAACATCTATTCAAATTTGTATCCTTAAATACTTAAGAGCTAGAGAAATGAATGGAGTTTTCTAGCTATTTAAAATGTGGTGAGCAATATGAGGCTAATAAATATTGATCATAAGAATTGACTCCATCAGCAACATCACATTACATTTGCAAATTCGTTTTCAATAATTTTTCATTAATTATAGAACTGAGATAGTTGTACACAATGTTAGGAAGAAATGGGAATTAGGGTTTCAACCTGCTTTCATATAAAGTATTTAAATTCGAATGTTAGTGCGTGTTCTCAAGAAATGAGTTGTTGAAACTCATCAATTTAATCAATAAATAAAGAGGGAAACTTATCATAAAAACTTACAAGATAAAACATTATATGAAATGCAGCTATATTTAAAATTGATGAAAGATATATTCAATGTCAACAGATTTCGTCTCGTCATATCAAGAAATGGAGAGCATTCTCTGAACTACATTATGTAATTTAGTTTGAATCCCGTTTACCCCCATTTTAAAAAGTTATGACTTGATTGATTGATTTCATTCAGTATTTTTGACTTTAAAAAAACAAAAATAAATTATCTTATTTTTTTACTTGAACACCTTTTCTAAATTTGTATCCTTAGATACTTTAAAGTTAGAGAAATGAATGAAGTTTTCTAGCTATTCAAAGTGTGGTGAGCAATATGACGCTAATAAATATTTATTATAAGAATTGGCCTCCATCAGCAAGATAACATTATAATTGCAAACTCGTTTTCAATAATTTTTCATTAATGAATGAACTGAGATAGTTGTACACAATGTTAGGAAGAAATGGGAATTCAGTGTTTCAACCTGCTTTCATATAAAGTATTTAAATTCGAATGTTAGTGCGTGTCCTCAAGAAATGAGTTGTTGAAACTCATCAATTTAATCAATAAATAAAGAGGGAAACTTATCATAAAAACTTACAAGATAAAACATTATGTAAAATGCAGCTATATTTAAAACTGCTGGAAGATACATTCATTGTCAACAGATTTTGACTCGCCATATCAAGAAATGTAGTGCGTTCTCTGAATTACATTATGTGTTTTAGTTTGAATTCCGTTCACCCCCATTTTAAAAAGTTGTAGACTGATTGATTGATTTCATTCAGTTATTTTTGACTTTAAAACAACACAAATAAAATATCTTACATTTTACTTGAACATCTTTTCAAATTTGTATCCTAAGACATTTTAGAGCTAGAGAAAAGAATGAAGTTTTCTAGCTATTCAAAATGTGGTGAGCAATATGACGCTAGTAAAAATTTATTGTAAGAATTGGCTCCATCACAGCAACATAACATTAAATTTGCAAATTCGTTTTCAATAACTTTTCATTAATTAATGAACTGAGATAGTTGTACGCTATGTTAGGAAGAATGGGAATTCAGTGTTTCAACCTGCTTTCATATAAAGTATTTAAATTCGAATGTTAGTGCGTGTCCTCAAGAAATGAGTTGTTGAAACTCATCAATTTAATCAATAAATAAAGAGGGAAACTTATCATAAATACTTACAAGATAAAATATTATGTAAAATGCAGCTATATTTAAAACTGCTGGAAGATACATTCATTGTCAACAGATTTTGACTCGCCATATCAAGAAATGTAGTGCGTTCTCTGAATTACATTATGTGTTTTAGTTTGAATTCCGTTCACCCCCATTTTAAAAAGTTGTAGACTGATTGATTGATTTCATTCAGTATTTTTGACTTTAAAACAACACAAATAAAATATCTTACATTTTACTTGAACATCTTTTCAAATTTGTATCCTAAGACATTTTAGAGCTAGAGAAAAGAATGAAGTTTTCTAGCTATTCAAAATGTGGTGAGCAATATGACGCTAGTAAAAATTTATTGTAAGAATTGGCTCCATCACAGCAACATAACATTAAATTTGCAAATTCGTTTTCAATAACTTTTCATTAATTAATGAACTGAGATAGTTGTACGCTATGTTAGGAAGAAATGGGAATTCAGTGTTTCAACCTGCTTTCATATAAAGTATTTAAATTCGAATGTTAGTGCGTGTTCTCAAGAAATGAGTTGTTGAAACTCATCAATTTAATCAATAAATAAAGAGGGAAACTTATCATAAAAACTTACAAGATAAAACATTATATGAAATGCAGCTATATTTAAAATTGATGAAAGATATATTCAATGTCAACAGACTTTGTCTCGTCATATCAAGAAATGGAGAGCATACTCTGAACTACATTATGTGATTTAGTTTGAATCCCATTCACCCCCATTTTAAAAAGTTATGACTTGATTGATTGATTTCATTCAGTATTTTTGACTTTAAAACAACACAAATAAAATATCTTACATTTTACTTGAACATCTTTTCAAATTTGTATCCTAAGACATTTTAGAGCTAGAGAAAAGAATGAAGTTTTCTAGCTATTCAAAATGTGGTGAGCAATATGACGCTAGTAAAAATTTATTGTAAGAATTGGCTCCATCACAGCAACATAACATTAAATTTGCAAATTCGTTTTCAATAACTTTTCATTAATTAATGAACTGAGATAGTTGTACGCTATGTTAGGAAGAAATGGGAATTCAGTGTTTCAACCTGCTTTCATATAAAGTATTTAAATTCGAATGTTAGTGCGTGTTCTCAAGAAATGAGTTGTTGAAACTCATCAATTTAATCAATAAATAAAGAGGGAAACTTATCATAAAAACTTACAAGATAAAACATTATATGAAATGCAGCTATATTTAAAATTGATGAAAGATATATTCAATGTCAACAGACTTTGTCTCGTCATATCAAGAAATGGAGAGCATACTCTGAACTACATTATGTGATTTAGTTTGAATCCCATTCACCCCCATTTTAAAAAGTTATGACTTGATTGATTGATTTCATTCAGTATTTTTGACTTTAAAACAACACAAATAAAATATCTTACATTTTACTTGAACATCTTTTCAAATTTGTATCCTAAGACATTTTAGAGCTAGAGAAAAGAATGAAGTTTTCTAGCTATTCAAAATGTGGTGAGCAATATGACGCTAGTAAAAATTTATTGTAAGAATTGGCTCCATCACAGCAACATAACATTAAATTTGCAAATTCGTTTTCAATAACTTTTCATTAATTAATGAACTGAGATAGTTGTACGCTATGTTAGGAAGAAATGGGAATAGTGTTTCAACCTGCTTTCATATAAAGTATTTAAATTCGAATGTTAGTGCGTGTTCTCAAGAAATGAGTTGTTGAAACTCATCAATTTAATCAATAAATAAAGAGGGAAACTTATCATAAAAACTTACAAGATAAAACATTATATGAAATGCAGCTATATTTAAAATTGATGAAAGATATATTCAATGTCAACAGACTTTGTCTCGTCATATCAAGAAATGGAGAGCATACTCTGAACTACATTATGTGATTTAGTTTGAATCCCATTCACCCCCATTTTAAAAAGTTATGACTTGATTGATTGATTTCATTCAGTATTTTTGACTTTAAAACAACACAAATAAAATATCTTACATTTTACTTGAACATCTATTCAAATTTGTATCCTTAAATACTTAAGAGCTAGAGAAATGAATGGAGTTTTCTAGCTATTTAAAATGTGGTGAGCAATATGAGGCTAATAAATATTGATCATAAGAATTGACTCCATCAGCAACATCACATTACATTTGCAAATTCGTTTTCAATAATTTTTCATTAATTATAGAACTGAGATAGTTGTACACAATGTTAGGAAGAAATGGGAATTAGGGTTTCAACCTGCTTTCATATAAAGTATTTAAATTCGAATGTTAGTGCGTGTTCTCAAGAAATGAGTTGTTGAAACTCATCAATTTAATCAATAAATAAAGAGGGAAACTTATCATAAAAACTTACAAGATAAAACATTATATGAAATGCAGCTATATTTAAAATTGATGAAAGATATATTCAATGTCAACAGACTTTGTCTCGTCATATCAAGAAATGGAGAGCATACTCTGAACTACATTATGTGATTTAGTTTGAATCCCATTCACCCCCATTTTAAAAAGTTATGACTTGATTGATTGATTTCATTCAGTATTTTTGACTTTAAAACAACACAAATAAAATATCTTACATTTTACTTGGACATCTATTCAAATTTGTGTCCTTAAATACTTAAGAGCTAGATAAATGAATGGAGTTTTCTAGCTATTCAAAATGTGGTGAGCAATATGACGCTAATAAATATTGATTATAATAATTAGCTCCATCAGCAACATAACATTAAATTTGCAAATTCGTTTTCAATAATTTTTCATTAATTAATGAACTGAGATAGTTGTACATAATGTTAGAAAGAAATGGGAATTAGGGTTTCAGGGATTCATCCTGCTTTCATATAAAGTATTTGAATTCGAGTGTTTGTGCGTGCTCTCAAGAAATGAGTTGTTGAAACTCATCAATTTAATCAATAAATAAAGAGGGAAACTTATCATAAAAACTTACAAGATAAAACATTATATGAAATGCAGCTATATTTAAAATTGATGAAAGATATATTCAATGTCAACAGACTTTGTCTCGTCATATCAAGAAATGGAGAGCATACTCTGAACTACATTATGTGATTTAGTTTGAATCCCATTCACCCCCATTTTAAAAAGTTATGACTTGATTGATTGATTTCATTCAGTATTTTTGACTTTAAACAACACAAATAAAATATCTTACATTTTACTTGAACATCTTTTCAAATTTGAATCCTTAGACATTTTAGAGCTAGAGAAAAGAATGAAGTTTTCTAGCTATTCAAAATGTGGTGAGCAATATGACGCTAGTAAAAATTGATTGTAAGAATTGGCTCCATCACAGCAACATAACATTAAATTTGCAAATTCGTTTTCAATAATTCTTCATTAATTAATGTACTGAGATAGTTGTACATAATGTTAGAAAGAAATGGGAATTAGGGTTTCAGGGATTCATCCTGCTTTCATATAATGTATTTATATTCGAGTGTTAGTGCGTGTTCTCAAGAAATGAGTTGTTGAAACTCATCAATTTAATCAATAAATAAAGAGGGAAACTTATCATAAAAACTTACAAGATAAAACATTATATGAAATGCAGCTATATTTAAAATTGATGAAAGATATATTCAATGTCAACAGACTTTGTCTCGTCATATCAAGAAATGGAGAGCATACTCTGAACTACATTATGTGATTTAGTTTGAATCCCATTCACCCCCATTTTAAAAAGTTATGACTTGATTGATTGATTTCATTCAGTATTTTTGACTTTAAAACAACACAAATAAAATATCTTACATTTTACTTGGACATCTATTCAAATTTGTGTCCTTAAATACTTAAGAGCTAGATAAATGAATGGAGTTTTCTAGCTATTCAAAATGTGGTGAGCAATATGACGCTAATAAATATTGATTATAATAATTAGCTCCATCAGCAACATAACATTAAATTTGCAAATTCGTTTTCAATAATTTTTCATTAATTAATGAACTGAGATAGTTGTACACAATGTTAGGAAGAAATGGGAATTCAGTGTTTCAACCTGCTTTCATATAAAGTATTTAAATTCGAATGTTAGTGCGTGTTCTCAAGAAATGAGTTGTTGAAACTCATCAATTTAATCAATAAATAAAGAGGGAAACTTATCATAAAAACTTACAAGATAAAACATTATATGAAATGCAGCTATATTTAAAATTGATGAAAGATATATTCAATGTCAACAGACTTTGTCTCGTCATATCAAGAAATGGAGAGCATACTCTGAACTACATTATGTGATTTAGTTTGAATCCCATTCACCCCCATTTTAAAAAGTTATGACTTGATTGATTGATTTCATTCAGTATTTTTGACTTTAAAACAACACAAATAAAAATATCTTACATTTTACTTGAACATCTTTTCAAATTTGTATCCTAAGACATTTTAGAGCTAGAGAAAAGAATGAAGTTTTCTAGCTATTCAAAATGTGGTGAGCAATATGACGCTAGTAAAAATTTATTGTAAGAATTGGCTCCATCACAGCAACATAACATTAAATTTGCAAATTCGTTTTCAATAACTTTTCATTAATTAATGAACTGAGATAGTTGTACGCTATGTTAGGAAGAAATGGGAATTCAGTGTTTCAACCTGCTTTCATATAAAGTATTTAAATTCGAATGTTAGTGCGTGTTCTCAAGAAATGAGTTGTTGAAACTCATCAATTTAATCAATAAATAAAGAGGGAAACTTATCATAAAAACTTACAAGATAAAACATTATGTGAAATGCAGCTATATTTAAAATTGCTGAAAGATATATTCAATGTCAACAGACTTTGTCTCGTCATATCAAGAAATGGAGAGCATACTCTGAACTACATTATGTGATTTAGTTTGAATCCCGTTTCACCCGCCATTTTTTTCGTTCTCTAGAAAAAGGGAGAGTTATGACTTGATTGATTGATTTCATTCAATATTTTTGACTTTAAAACAACACAAATAAAATATCTTACATTTTACTTGAACATCTTTTCAAATTTGTATCCTAAGACATTTTAGAGCTAGAGAAAAGAATGAAGTTTTCTAGCTATTCAAAATGTGGTGAGCAATATGACGCTAGTAAAAATTTATTGTAAGAATTGGCTCCATCACAGCAACATAACATTAAATTTGCAAATTCGTTTTCAATAACTTTTCATTAATTAATGAACTGAGATAGTTGTACGCTATGTTAGGAAGAAATGGAATTCAGTGTTTCAACCTGCTTTCATATAAAGTATTTAAATTCGAATGTTAGTGCGTGTTCTCAAGAAATGAGTTGTTGAAACTCATCAATTTAATCAATAAATAAAGAGGGAAACTTATCATAAAAACTTACAAGATAAAACATTATGTGAAATGCAGCTATATTTAAAATTGCTGAAAGATATATTCAATGTCAACAGACTTTGTCTCGTCATATCAAGAAATGGAGAGCATACTCTGAACTACATTATGTGATTTAGTTTGAATCCCGTTCACACCCCATTTAAAAGTTATGACTTGATTGATTGATTTCATTCAATATTTTTGACTTTAAAACAACACAAATAAAATATCTTACATTTTACTTGAACATCTTTTCAAATTTGTATCCTAAGACATTTTAGAGCTAGAGAAAAGAATGAAGTTTTCTAGCTATTCAAAATGTGGTGAGCAATATGACGCTAGTAAAAATTTATTGTAAGAATTGGCTCCATCACAGCAACATAACATTAAATTTGCAAATTCGTTTTCAATAACTTTTCATTAATTAATGAACTGAGATAGTTGTACGCTATGTTAGGAAGAAATGGGAATTCAGTGTTTCAACCTGCTTTCATATAAAGTATTTAAATTCGAATGTTAGTGCGTGTTCTCAAGAAATGAGTTGTTGAAACTCATCAATTTAATCAATAAATAAAGAGGGAAACTTATCATAAAAACTTACAAGATAAAACATTATATGAAATGCAGCTATATTTAAAATTGATGAAAGATATATTCAATGTCAACAGACTTTGTCTCGTCATATCAAGAAATGGAGAGCATACTCTGAACTACATTATGTGATTTAGTTTGAATCCCATTCACCCCCATTTTAAAAAGTTATGACTTGATTGATTGATTTCATTCAGTATTTTTGACTTTAAAACAACACAAATAAAATTATCTTATTTTTTTACTTGAACACCTTTTCTAAATTTGTATCCTTAGATACTTTAAAGTTAGAGAAATGAATGAAGTTTTCTAGGCTATTCAAAATGTGGTGAGCAATATGACGCTAATAAATATTGATTATAATAATTAGCTCCATCAGCAACATAACATTAAATTTGCAAATTCGTTTTCAATAATTTTTCATTAATTAATGAACTGAGATAGTTGTACATAATGTTAGGAAGAAATGGGAATTCAGTGTTTCAACCTGCTTTCATATAAAGTATTTAAATTCGAATGTTAGTGCGTGTTCTCAAGAAATGAGTTGTTGAAACTCATCAATTTAATCAATAAATAAAGAGGGAAACTTATCATAAAAACTTACAAGATAAAACATTATATGAAATGCAGCTATATTTAAAATTGATGAAAGATATATTCAATGTCAACAGACTTTGTCTCGTCATATCAAGAAATGGAGAGCATACTCTGAACTACATTATGTGATTTAGTTTGAATCCCATTCACCCCCATTTTAAAAAGTTATGACTTGATTGATTGATTTCATTCAGTATTTTTGACTTTAAAACAACACAAATAAATTATCTTATATTTTACTTGGACATCTATTCAAATTTGTGTCCTTAAATACTTAAGAGCTAGATAAATGAATGGAGTTTTCTAGCTATTCAAAATGTGGTGAGCAATATGACGCTAATAAATATTGATTATAATAATTAGCTCCATCAGCAACATAACATTAAATTTGCAAATTCGTTTTCAATAATTTTTCATTAATTAATGAACTGAGATAGTTGTACATAATGTTAGGAAGAAATGGGAATTCAGTGTTTCAACCTGCTTTCATATAAAGTATTTAAATTCGAATGTTAGTGCGTGTTCTCAAGAAATGAGTTGTTGAAACTCATCAATTTAATCAATAAATAAAGAGGGAAACTTATCATAAAAACTTACAAGATAAAACATTATATGAAATGCAGCTATATTTAAAATTGATGAAAGATATATTCAATGTCAACAGACTTTGTCTCGTCATATCAAGAAATGGAGAGCATACTCTGAACTACATTATGTGATTTAGTTTGAATCCCATTCACCCCCATTTTAAAAAGTTATGACTTGATTGATTGATTTCATTCAGTATTTTTGACTTTAAAACAACACAAATAAAATTATCTTATATTTTTCTTGAACATCTTTTCAAATTTGTATCCTAAGACATTTTAGAGCTAGAGAAAAGAATGAAGTTTTCTAGCTATTCAAAATGTGGTGAGCAATATGACGCTAGTAAAAATTTATTGTAAGAATTGGCTCCATCACAGCAACATAACATTAAATTTGCAAATTCGTTTTCAATAACTTTTCATTAATTAATGAACTGAGATAGTTGTACGCTATGTTAGGAAGAAATGGGAATTCAGTGTTTCAACCTGCTTTCATATAAAGTATTTAAATTCGAATGTTAGTGCGTGTTCTCAAGAAATGAGTTGTTGAAACTCATCAATTTAATCAATAAATAAAGAGGGAAACTTATCATAAAAACTTACAAGATAAAACATTATATGAAATGCAGCTATATTTAAAATTGATGAAAGATATATTCAATGTCAACAGACTTTGTCTCGTCATATCAAGAAATGGAGAGCATACTCTGAACTACATTATGTGATTTAGTTTGAATCCCATTCACCCCCATTTTAAAAAGTTATGACTTGATTGATTGATTTCATTCAGTATTTTTGACTTTAAAACAACACAAATAAAATATCTTACATTTTACTTGAACATCTTTTCAAATTTGTATCCTAAGACATTTTAGAGCTAGAGAAAAGAATGAAGTTTTCTAGCTATTCAAAATGTGGTGAGCAATATGACGCTAGTAAAAATTTATTGTAAGAATTGGCTCCATCACAGCAACATAACATTAAATTTGCAAATTCGTTTTCAATAACTTTTCATTAATTAATGAACTGAGATAGTTGTACGCTATGTTAGGAAGAAATGGGAATTCAGTGTTTCAACCTGCTTTCATATAAAGTATTTAAATTCGAATGTTAGTGCGTGTTCTCAAGAAATGAGTTGTTGAAACTCATCAATTTAATCAATAAATAAAGAGGGAAACTTATCATAAAAACTTACAAGATAAAACATTATGTGAAATGCAGCTATATTTAAAATTGCTGAAAGATATATTCAATGTCAACAGACTTTGTCTCGTCATATCAAGAAATGGAGAGCATACTCTGAACTACATTATGTGATTTAGTTTGAATCCCGTTCACCCCCATTTTAAAAAGTTGTGAGTGATTGATTTAATTACATTCAGTTATTTGATTTTAAAATAACAAAAAATAAATTATCTTACATTTTACTTGAACATCTTTTCAAATTTGTATCCTAAGACATTTTAGAGCTAGAGAAAAGAATGAAGTTTTCTAGCTATTCAAAATGTGGTGAGCAATATGACGCTAGTAAAAATTTATTGTAAGAATTGGCTCCATCACAGCAACATAACATTAAATTTGCAAATTCGTTTTCAATAACTTTTCATTAATTAATGAACTGAGATAGTTGTACGCTATGTTAGGAAGAAATGGGAATTCAGTGTTTCAACCTGCTTTCATATAAAGTATTTAAATTCGAATGTTAGTGCGTGTTCTCAAGAAATGAGTTGTTGAAACTCATCAATTTAATCAATAAATAAAGAGGGAAACTTATCATAAAAACTTACAAGATAAAACATTATGTGAAATGCAGCTATATTTAAAATTGCTGAAAGATATATTCAATGTCAACGGATTTTGTCTCGTCATATCAAGAAATCTAGAGCATTCTCTGAATTACATTATGTGATTTAGTTTGAATCCCAATCACACCCATTTTAAAAATTTGTGACTGATTGATTTCATTCAGTATTTTTGACTTTAAAAATATACAAAATAAATTATCTTATATTTTTCTTGAACATCTATCCAAATTTGTATCTCTAGACACTTAAGAGCTATAGAAATGAATGAAGTTTTCTAGCTATTCAAAATGTGGTGAGCAATATGACGCTAATAAAAATTGATTATAAGAATTGGCTACATCATCAATATAACATTAAATTTGCAAATTCGTTTTCA
>ARYC01013096.1:0-12949 GCA_000711775.1 Oxytricha trifallax
TTCCTTCTAAGCAGCAAATTTAGATGATTCTAAGCACGAAAGCATATTTTATTTTATTTAGTTCTTACAGAATTAATCAAAACATAGAAGTTTGACTTTTACGAGAGATCAAAGCAAATTTGAATTTCTCACTAAAAAATATATTCAAATCTGCCATTTTTTCAAAATTTAACATAAAAATTTCAATTTTACTCAATAAATTTTAAGGTCATTTGATGATTTCTACAATCGCAAAGCTAGAAATTTACACTAATGTCTATCGCAACTTGAAGTTTATTTTTTGTTTTGAAACCTTATGCTGGAACTGTCAAAGTAAAAAGTTTTATGACATGACAAAGCATCGCAAAAAGCATTAAATTCTATCCTTGTCAAGCAACTAAATAAATAAAAAGATATGGAATAACTCAAATTCGGGATATTTATTTAAAATACTTCGAATTTAATCAAATTTAATCTCAATTCTTGCAAGCTTGAAGATATTTGGAAATTCAAAGAACGAAAAAGGCAGGAATAAACACATTTTAAAAGCACATTATTAATGGGACTTTAAGTTGTTTCAAATAAACTTAATTGTTAAATCTATAAAGGATTTCTATGTCATTTTGCAAATCTTTATTGTTACAAGCCAAGATTTCCTTATAAGCTTCAAATTTAGATGATTTCTAGATAACCAAAGCACGATAATTTTAAGTTAACACATTCTAAAAACTTATCTGCAATAAAAGACAAATCATTAAAAATCCTTATGAAATGTAAAGCATGTAAAATTTGTCAGTATTGAGCTCATCTATCCTTAGACTGAATTCCGGGTGACGCCAATTCACGGATTTTGTAGCCAAGCATTCAATACAGAGATCTGTGTAGTTTGACGCTTATCGAGTGACCACTAAATGTTCAAATCATTCGTAAGCTTAATCGAGTTTCAATAATCGTGAATTGCATTCGGAATCGACATTTTAAGAACAATAATAAAAATAAATCTCAATTCACCAGATTATATTAACGATGGCTATATTGAGTACATTTGTCAGAGGTCGCGGTGGACTACCTCTCATAAAATTAACATAACAATGTTTTTGACTTTTGAAAAAGTATGCTATTTGAATTGAATATTATGACTTCGATGAAACTCTCAAAGGGTTACTTTCTGCGAAGCTATAATAAACAAATATATATATATTTTTTATGATTGTTCGATGTAAAAATGTCTGTAAATGATTTAAGAATGCCATTTTCATTTATAAATCGTTACGAGGCATAATTTCCTTCTAAGCAGCAAATTTAGATGATTCAAAGCACGAAAGCATATTTTATATTATTTAGTTCTTACAGAATTAATCAAAACATAGAAGTTTGACTTTGACGATAGATCAAAGCAAATTTTAATTTCTCACTAAAAAATATATTCAAATCTGCCATTTTTTCAAAATTTAACATAAAAATTTCAATTTTACTCAATAAATTTAAGGTCATTTGATGATTTCTACAATCGCAAAGCTAGAAATTTACACTAATGTCTATCACAACTTGAAGTTTATTTTTGTTATGAAACCTTATGCTGGAATTGTCAAAGTAAAAAGTTTTATGACATGACAAAGCATCGCAAAAAGCATTAAATTCTATCCTTGTCAAGCAACTAAATAAATAAAAAGATATGGAATAACTCAAAATCGGGATATTTATTTAAAATACTTCGAATTTAAGCAAATTTGATCTCAATTCTTGCAAGCTTGAAGATATTTGGAAATTCAAAGAACGAAAATGCCAGGAATAAACTCATTTTTAAAGCACATTATTAATGGGACTTTTGTTTGTTTCTCATAAACATATTTGTTAGATCTAGTTTCTATAAAGGTTCTTTTTCTATGTCATTTTGCAAATCTTCATTGTTACAAGCTATGAGTTCTCTTCAAGCTCATTTAGATATTTTCAAAGCACGATAATTTTAAGTTAACACATTCTTAAAGCTTATCAGCAAAATAAGACAAATCATTATAAATTTTTATTAAATATAAGCATAAAATTGTCAGTAATGAGCTCATTTATCCTAGACTGAATTCCGGGTGACGCCAATTCACGGCTTTTGTAGCCAAGCATTAAAAACATAGATCTGTGTGTAGTTTCACTCATATCGATTGACCATGTTAAAATCGTTCTTAAACAAAATCGAGTTTTAATAATGCGTGACTTGCATTCGGACGACATTTTAAGAACAATAATAAAAATAAATCTCAATTCACCAGATTATATTAACGATGGCTATATTGTGTACATTTGTCAGAGGTCGCGGTGGACTACCTCTCATAAAATTAACATAACAATGTTTTTTACTTTTAAAAAGTTTGCTATTTTAATTGAATATTATGACTTCGATGAAACTCTCAAAGGGTTACTTCTCTGCGAAGCTATAATAAACAAATATATATATATATTTAGGATTGTTCGATGTAAAAATGTCTGTAAATGATTTAAGAATGTCATTTTCATTTATAAATCGTTACGAGACCCATAATTTCCTTCTAAGCAGCAAGTTTAGATGATTCAGAGCACTAAAACATATTTTATTTTTTATTTAGTTCTTACAGAATTAATCAAAACATAGAAGTTTTTGACTTTGACGAGAGATAAAAGCAAATTTTAATTTCTTATTTAAAAATATTTTCAAATCTGTCCATTTTTTCAAAATTTAACATAAAAATTTCAATTTTACTCAATAAATTTAAAGGTCATTTGGTGATTTCTACAATCGCAAAGCTAGAAATTTACACTAATCTTTATAGCAACTTGAAGTTTATTTCTTGTTATAAAATCTTATACTGGATTTGTCAAAGTAAAAAGTTTTTGTGATATGACAAAGCTTCGCAAAGTGCTTTAAATTATATCCTTGTCAAGCAACTAAATTATTAAAAAAAGATATGGAGTAACTCTATTTCGGAATATTTATTTAAAATACTTTGAATTTAATAAACATTAATCCCAATTGTTGCAAGCTTGAAGATATTTGGATATTCAAAGAACGAAATCTTGAATGAACACAGTTTTAAAGCACAATATTAATGGGACTTTAAGTTGTTTCACATAAACTTAATTGTTTGATCAAATAGTTTCTATAAATTATTTGAGTGCCATTTTGCAAATCTTTATCTCTAAAGGTTTTTGTTACGAGCCATGATTTCATTCTAAGCTTAAAATTTAGATGATTTCTAGATATTCAAAGCACGATAATTTTAAGGAAACACACCATAAAGCTAATCAGCAATATAAGACAAATCATTAAAAATCCTTATAAATTTTAAGCATAAAATTGTTAGTATTGAGCTCATCTATCCTTAGACTGAATTCCGGGTGACGCCAATTCACGGATTTTGTAGCCAAGCATTCAATACAGAGATCTGTGTAGTTTGACGCTTATCGAGTGACCACTAAATGTTCAAATCATTCGTAAGCTTAATCGAGTTTCAATAATCGTGAATTGCATTCGGAATCGACATTTTAAGAACAATAATAAAAATAAATCTCAATTCACCAGATTATATTAACGATGGCTATATTGAGTACATTTGTCAGAGGTCGCGGTGGACTACCTCTCATAAAATTAACATAACAATGTTTTTGACTTTTGAAAAAGTATGCTATTTGAATTGAATATTATGACTTCGATGAAACTCTCAAAGGGTTACTTCTCTGCGAAGCTATAATAAACAAATATATATATATTTTTTATGATTGTTCGATGTAAAAATGTCTGTAAATGATTTAAGATTGCCATTTTCATTTATAAATCGTTACGAGACCCATAATTTCCTTCTAAGCAGCAAGTTTAGATGATTCAGAGCACTAAAACATATTTTATTTTATTTAGTTCTTACAGAATTAATCAAAACATAGAAGTTTGACTTTGACGAGAGATCAAAGCAAATTTTAATTTCTCACTAAAAAATATATTCAAATCTGCCATTTTAACAAAATTTAACAAAAAAATTTCAATTTTACTCAATAAATTTTAAGGTCATTTGATGATTTCTACAATCGCAAAGCTAGAAATTTACACTAATGTCTATCGCAACTTGAAGTTTATTTTTTGTTATGAAACCTTATGCTGGAATTGTCAAAGTAAAAAGTTTTATGACATGACAAAGCATCGCAAAAAGCATTAAATTCTATCCTTGTCAAGCAACTAAATAAATAAAAAGATATGGAATAACTCAAAATCGGGATATTTATTTAAAATACTTCGAATTTAAGCAAATTTGATCTCAATTCTTGCAAGCTTGAAGATATTTGGAAATTCAAAGAACGAAAATGCCAGGAATAAACTCATTTTTAAAGCACATTATTAATGGGACTTTTGTTTGTTTCTCATAAACATATTTGTTAGATCTAATAGTTTTTATAAAGGATTTGTATGCCATTTTGCAAATCTATGATGTAACGAGCCATAATTTCCTTCTAAGCTTCAAATAAGGATGACAACTAGATATTCAAAGCACGATAATTATAAGCTAACACATTCTTAAAGCTTATCAGCATTATAAGACAAATCATTAAAAATGCTTATGAAATGTAAGTTAAATTTGTCAGTATTGAGCTCATCTATCCTTAGACTGAATTCCGGGTGACGCCAATTCACGGATTTTGTAGCCAAGCATTCAATACAGAGATCTGTGTAGTTTGACGCTTATCGAGTGACCACTAAATGTTCAAATCATTCGTAAGCTTAATCGAGTTTCAATAATCGTGAATTGCATTCGGAATCGACATTTTAAGAACAATAATAAAAATAAATCTCAATTCACCAGATTATATTAACGATGGCTATATTGAGTACATTTGTCAGAGGTCGCGGTGGACTACCTCTCATAAAATTAACATAACAATGTTTTGACTTTTGAAAAAGTATGCTATTTGAATTGAATATTATGACTTCGATGAAACTCTCAAAGGGTTACTTCTCTGCGAAGCTATAATAAACAAATATATATATATTTTTTATGATTGTTCGATGTAAAAATGTCTGTAAATGATTTAAGATTGCCATTTTCATTTATAAATCGTTACGAGACCCATAATTTCCTTCTAAGCAGCAAGTTTAGATGATTCAGAGCACTAAAACATATTTTATTTTATTTAGTTCTTACAGAATTAATCAAAACATAGAAGTTTGACTTTGACGAGAGATCAAAGCAAATTTTAATTTCTCACTAAAAAATATATTCAAATCTGCCATTTTTTTTCAAAATTTAACATAAAAATTTCAATTTTACTCAATAAATTTTAAGGTCATTTGATGATTTCTACAATCGCAAAGCTAGAAATTTACACTAATGCCTATCGCAACTTGAAGTTTATTTTTTGTTTTGAAACCTTATGCTGGAATTGTCAAAGTAAAAAGTTTTATGACATGACAGAGCATCGCAAAAAGCATTAAATTCTATCCTTGTCAAGCAACTAAATAAATAAAAAGATATGGAATAACTCAAATTCGGGATATTTATTTAAAATACTTCGATTTAATCAAATTTAATCTCAATTCTTGCAAGCTTGAAGATATTTGGAAATTCAAAGAACGAAAAAGGCAGGAATAAACACATTTTAAAAGCACACTATTAATGGGACTTTAGTTTGTTTCTCATAAACTTATTTGTTAGATCTAATAGTTTCTATAAAGGTTCTTTTTCTATGTCATTTTGCAAATCTTCCAATTGTTACAAAGCTAATGAGTTCTTCTAAGCTTCAAATTTATATGATTTTAGATATTTTCAAAGCACGATAATTTTAAGTTAACACATTCTTAAAGCTTATCAGCAAAATAAGACAAATCATTATAAATTTTTATTAAATATAAGCATAAAATTGTCAGTAATGAGCTCATTTATCCTAGACTGAATTCCGGGTGACGCCAATTCACGGCTTTTGTAGCCAAGCATTAAAAACATAGATCTGTTAGCTTTTGACGCTTATCGAGTGACCACAAAATGTTCAAATCATTCGTAAGCTAAATCGAGTTTCAATAATCGTGAATTGCATTCGGAATCGACATTTTAAGAACAATAATAAAAATAAATCTCAATTCAACAGATTATATTAACGATTGCTATATTGTGTACATTTGTCAGAGGTCGCGGTGGACTACTTCTCATAAAATTAACATAACAATGTTTTTGACTTTTGAAAAAGTATGCTATTTGAATTGAATATTATGACTTCGATGAAACTCTCAAAGGGTTACTTCTCCTGCGAAGCTATAATAAACAAATATATATATATTTTTTATGATTGTTCGATGTAAAAATGTCTGTAAATGATTTAAGATTGCCATTTTCATTTATAAATCGTTACGAGACCCATAATTTCCTTCTAAGCAGCAAGTTTAGATGATTCAGAGCACTAAAACATATTTTATTTTATTTAGTTCTACAGAATTAATCAAAACATAGAAGTTTGACTTTGACGAGAGATCAAAGCAAATTTTAATTTCTCACTAAAAAATATATTCAAATCTGCCATTTTTCAAAATTTAACATAAAAATTTCAATTTTACTCAATAAATTTTAAGGTCATTTGATGATTTCTACAATCGCAAAGCTAGAAATTTACACTAATGCCTATCGCAACTTGAAGTTTATTTTTTGTTTTGAAACCTTATGCTGGAATTGTCAAAGTAAAAAGTTTTATGACATGACAGAGCATCGCAAAAAGCATTAAATTCTATCCTTGTCAAGCAACTAAATAAATAAAAAGATATGGAATAACTCAAATTCGGGATATTTATTTAAAATACTTCGAATTTAATCAAATTTAATCTCAATTCTTGCAAGCTTGAAGATATTTGGAAATTCAAAGAACGAAAAAGGCAGGAATAAACACATTTTAAAAGCACACTATTAATGGGACTTTAGTTTGTTTCTCATAAACTTATTTGTTAGATCTAATAGTTTCTATAAAGGTTCTTTTTCTATGTCATTTTTCAATTCTAAATTGCTACAAGCCATAATTTCTTTCTAAGCTTCAAATTTATATGATTTTAGATATTTTCAAAGCACGATAATTTTAAGTTAACACATTCTTAAAGCTTATCAGCAAAATAAGACAAATCATTATAAATTTTTATTAAATATAAGCATAAAATTGTCAGTAATGAGCTCATTTATCCTAGACTGAATTCCGGGTGACGCCAATTCACGGCTTTTGTAGCCAAGCATTAAAAACATAGATCTGTGTGTAGTTTCACTCATATCGATTGACCATGTTAAAATCGTTCTTAAACAAAATCGAGTTTTAATAATGCGTGACTTGCATTCGGAATTGACATTGTTGAAAACAAAAATAAAAAGAAACCTCAATTCACCAGATAATATTAACGATGGCTATATTGTGTACATTTGTCAGAGGTCGCGGTGGACTACCTCTCATAAAATTAACATAACAATGTTTTTGACTTTTAAAAAGTATGCTATTTGAATTGAATATTATGACTTCGATGAAACTCTCAAAGGGTTACTTCTCTGCGAAGCTATAATAAACTAATATATATATTTAGGATTGTTCGATGTAAAAATGTCGGTAAATGATTTAAGAATGTCATTTTCATTTATAAATCGTTACGAGCCATAATTTCCTTCTAAGCAGCAAATTTAGATGATTCAAAGCACGAAAACATATTTTATTTTATTTAGTTCTTACAGAATTAATCAAAACATAGAAGTTTGACTTTGACGAGAGATAAAAGCAAATTTTAATTTCTTATGTAAAAATAAATTCAAATCTGCCATTTTTTCAAAATTTAACATAAAATTTCAATTTAACTCAATAAATTTTAAGGTCATTTGATGATTTCTACAATCGCAAAGCTAGAAATTTACACTAATCTCTATCGCAACTTGAAATTTATTTTTTGTTATGAAACCTTATGCTGGAACTGTCAAAGAAAAAAGTTTTATGACATGACAAAGCATCGCAAAAAGCATTAAATTCTATCCTTGTCAAGCAACTAAATAAATAAAAAGATATGGAATAACTCAAAATCGGGATATTTATTTAAAATACTTCGAATTTAAGCAAATTTGATCTCAATTCTTGCAAGCTTGAAGATATTTGGAAATTCAAAGAACGAAAATGCCAGGAATAAACTCATTTTTAAAGCACATTATTAATGGGACTTTTGTTTGTTTCTCATAAACATATTTGTTAGATCTAATAGTTTTTATAAAGGATATCTATACAATTTTGCAATCTACATTGTTAACAGCATGAGTCCTTCTAAGCTTCAAATAAGGATGACTACTAGATATTCAAAGCACGATAATTATAAGCTAACACATTCTTGAAGCTTATCAGCGATATAAGACAAATCATTAAAAATGCTTATAAAATGAAAGCATAAAACTTGTTAGTATTGAGCTCATCTATCCTTAAGCCGAAATCCGCGTGACGCCAATACACGGCTTTTGTAGCCAAGCATTCAAAACATAGATCTGTGTAGTTTGACGCTTATCGAGTGACCACAAAATGTTCAAATCATTCGTAAGCTAAATCGAGTTTCAATAATCGTGAATTGCATTCGGAATCGACATTTTAAGAACAATAATAAAAATAATCTCAATTCACCAGATTATATTAACGATGGCTATATTGTGTACATTTGTCAGAGGTCGCGGTGGACTACCTCTCATAAAATTAACATAACAATGTTTTTTACTTTTAAAAAGTTTGCTATTTTAATTGAATATTATGACTTCGATGAAACTCTCAAAGGGTTACTTCTCTGCGAAGCTATAATAAACAAATATATATATATATTTAGGATTGTTCGATGTAAAAATGTCTGTAAATGATTTAAGAATGTCATTTTCATTTATAAATCGTTACGAGACCCATAATTTCCTTCTAAGCAGCAAGTTTAGATGATTCAGAGCACTAAAACATATTTTATTTTTTATTTAGTTCTTACAGAATTAATCAAAACATAGAAGTTTTTGACTTTGACGAGAGATAAAAGCAAATTTTAATTTCTTATTTAAAAATATTTTCAAATCTGCCATTTTTTCATAATTTAACATAAAAATTTCAATTTTACTCAATAAGTTTTAAGGTCATTTGATGATTTCTACAATCGCAAAGCTAGAAATTTACACTAATGTCTATCACAACTTGAAGTTTATTTTTGTTATGAAACCTTATGCTGGAATTGTCAAAGTAAAAAGTTTTTATGACATGACAAAGCATCGCAAAAAGCATTAAATTCTATCCTTGTCAAGCAACTAAATAAATAAAAAGATATGGAATAACTCAAATTCGGGATATTTATTTAAAATACTTCGAATTTAATCAAATTTAATCTCAATTCTTGCAAGCTTGAAGATATTTGGAAATTCAAAGAACGAAAAAGGCAGGAATAAACACATTTTAAAAGCACACTATTAATGGGACTTTAGTTTGTTTCTCATAAACTTATTTGTTAGATCTAATAGTTTCTATAAAGGTTCTTTTTGTATGTCATTTTCCAAATCAATATTGTTTCGAGCTATGATTTCCTTCTTAGCTTCAAATTTAGGTGATCCAAGGTACGACACTTTTAAATAAACACTTTCTTAAAGTTTATTAACAATATAAGAAAAATCATTAAACATTCTTATGAAACGTATGCATAAAATTTGTAAGTTTTGAGCTCATCTATCCTTAGACTGAATTCCGGGTGACGCCAATTCACGGCTTTTATAGCCAAGCATTTAAAACAAAGATCTGTGTAGTTTCACGCTTATCGAGTGACCACAAAATGTTCAAATCATTCGTAAGCTAAATCGAATTTCAATAATCGTGAATTGCATTCGGAATCGACATTTTAAGAACAATAATAAAAATAAATCTCAATTCACCAGATTATATTAACGATGGCTATATTGTGTACATTTGTCAGAGGTCGCGGTGGACTACCTCTCATAAAATTAACATAACAATGTTTTTTACTTTTAAAAAGTTTGCTATTTTAATTGAATATTATGACTTCGATGAAACTCTCAAAGGGTTACTTCTCTGCGAAGCTATAATAAACAAATATATATATATATTTAGGATTGTTCGATGTAAAAATGTCTGTAAATGATTTAAGAATGTCATTTTCATTTATAAATCGTTACGAGACCCATAATTTCCTTCTAAGCAGCAAGTTTAGATGATTCAGAGCACTAAAACATATTTTATTTTTTATTTAGTTCTTACAGAATTAATCAAAACATAGAAGTTTTTGACTTTGACGAGAGATAAAAGCAAATTTTAATTTCTTATTTAAAAATATTTTCAAATCTGCCATTTTTTCAAAATTTAACATAAAAATTTCAATTTTACTCAATAAATTTTAAGGTCATTTGATGATTTCTACAATCGCAAAGCTAGAAATTTACACTAATGCCTATCGCAACTTGAAGTTTATTTTTTGTTTTGAAACCTTATGCTGGAATTGTCAAAGTAAAAAGTTTTATGACATGACAGAGCATCGCAAAAAGCATTAAATTCTATCCTTGTCAAGCAACTAAATAAATAAAAAGATATGGAATAACTCAAATTCGGGATATTTATTTAAAATACTTCGAATTTAATCAAATTTAATCTCAATTCTTGCAAGCTTGAAGATATTTGGAAATTCAAAGAACGAAAAAGGCAGGAATAAACACATTTTAAAAGCACACTATTAATGGGACTTTAGTTTGTTTCTCATAAACTTATTTGTTAGATCTAATAGTTTCTATAAAGGTTCTTTTTCTATGTCATTTTGCAAACTTCACTTGCTACAAGCCATAATTTCTTTCTAAGCTTCAAATTTATATGATTTTAGATATTTTCAAAGCACGATAATTTTAAGTTAACACATTCTTAAAGCTTATCAGCAAAATAAGACAAATCATTATAAATTTTTATTAAATATAAGCATAAAATTGTCAGTATTGAGCTCATCTATCCTTAGACTGAATTCCGGGTGACGCCAATTCACGGATTTTGTAGCCAAGCATTCAATACAGAGATCTGTGTAGTTTGACGCTTATCGAGTGACCACAAAATGTTCAAATCATTCGTAAGCTAAATCTAGTTTCAATAATCGTGAATTGCATTCGGAATCGACATTTTAAGAACAATAATAAAAATAAATCTCAATTCACAAGATTATATTAACGATGGCTATATTGTGTACATTTGTCAGAGGTCGCGGTGGACTACCTCTCATAAAATAAACATAACAATGTTTCTGACTTTTAAAAAAGTATGGTATTTGAATTGAATATTATGACTTCGATGAAGCTCTCAAAGGGTTACTTCTCTGCGAAGCTATAATAAACAAATATATATATTTATGATTGTTCGATGTAAAAATGTCGGTAAATGATTTAAGAATGCCATTTTCATTTTTAAATCGTTACGAGACCCATAATTTCCTTCTAAGCAGCAAGTTTAGGTGATTCAGAGCACTAAAACATATTTTATTTTATTTAGTTCTTACAGAATTAATCAAAACATAGAAGTTTTTGACTTCGACGAGAGATAAAAGCAAATTTTAATTTTCACTAAAAAATATATTCAAATCTGCCATTTTTTCATAATTTAACATAAAAATTTCAATTTTACTCAATAAATTTTAAGGTCATTTGATGATTTCTACAATCGCAAAGCTAGAAATTTACACTAATGTCTATCGCAACTTGAAGTTTATTTTTTGTTTTGAAACCTTATGCTGGAACTGTCAAAGTAAAAAGTTTTATGACATGACAAAGCATCGCAAAAAGCATTAAATTCTATCCTTGTCAAGCAACTAAATAAATAAAAAGATATGGAATAACTCAAATTCGGGATATTTATTTAAAATACTTCGAATTAATAAAATTAAATCTCAATGGTTGCAAGTTTGAAGATATTTGTTATTAAAAGAACGAAAAAACCTTGAGTGAACACATTTTAAAAGCACATTATTAATAGGACTTTAAGTTGTTTAACATAAACTTAATTGTTTGATCTAATAGTTTCTATAAAATGATTAGAATGCAGTTTTGCAAACCTATATACTTACGAGCTACAATTTCCTTCTAAGCTTCAAATTTAGATAATTTCTAGATATTCAAAGCACGATAATTTTAAGTAAACACATTCTTAAGGCTTATCAGGAAGAAAGACAATCATTAAATCCTTATGAAATGTAAGCATTAAATTTGTCAGTATTGAGCTCATCTATCCTTAGACTGAATTCCGGGTGACGCCAATTCACGGATTTTGTAGCCAAGCATTCAATACAGAGATCTGTGTAGTTTGACGCTTATCGAGTGACCACTAAATGTTCAAATCATTCGTAAGCTTAATCGAGTTTCAATAATCGTGAATTGCATTCGGAATCGACATTTTAAGAACAATAATAAAAATAAATCTCAATTCACCAGATTATATTAACGATGGCTATATTGTGTACATTTGTCAGAGGTCGCGGTGGACTACCTCTCATAAAATTAACATAACAATGTTTTTTACTTTTAAAAAGTTTGCTATTTTAATTGAATATTATGACTTCGATGAAACTCTCAAAGGGTTACTTCTCTGCGAAGCTATAATAAACAAATATATATATATATTTAGGATTGTTCGATGTAAAAATGTCTGTAAATGATTTAAGAATGTCATTTTCATTTATAAATCGTTACGAGACCCATAATTTCCTTCTAAGCAGCAAGTTTAGATGATTCAGAGCACTAAAACATATTTTATTTTTTATTTAGTTCTTACAGAATTAATCAAAACATAGAAGTTTTTGACTTTGACGAGAGATAAAAGCAAATTTTAATTTCTTATTTAAAAATATTTTCAAATCGCCATTTTTTCAAAATTTAACATAAAATTTCAATTTAACTCAATAAATTTAAAGGTCATTTGATGATTTCTACAATCGAAGCTAAAATTTACACTAATGTCTATC
>ARYC01013102.1:0-18858 GCA_000711775.1 Oxytricha trifallax
TCATGATAATTGATGCATTGACATTTACGATAGAATCTCGCGAGTTTTTGCTCAACGCAAAGATCACATTCCATTCAAAATTGCAATGGAAAATTAAATAGTAAGATCTATAATAGTAAATGAATGTTATCATTTTAAAAGTCGACGGTCGGCTGGAGCTATTGCTGTTAAGCACATTTAAACATAACTACTCTTGGTCGTCATATTTTGAGTTCTCATAATCTCGTTTTAAAAAAGCACTTTGCTATGATACCAACGTTGTTTTGTAGAATTCTTTGACAAAGTCTAAAATTAAAACTTTAATTCTGCATATAATGTTTGATGTATTGCACATAATGGTGTGATTGCTTAAAAGGTTTTCAGGGTTAACTATATGAAAAGACAAAGATTATTTCTAATTTGACTCTCTTAAGGTGCTCATATTTTAATTTAAAGTATCTTTTTGATAAGCAAGTATTGTTCTTTTAAGTCTGAACTTTTGCATTATTTTAAACATAAATGCTACCACTTTTTATCACACTATCAACAATTAATTAAATTGTCGTGACAAATTGCATAAATTTTGAATTAAAATAAAAAAAAGTTGATTCTTGAAGTTATTTAGCATCAAATTTATTAAATTTATATAAAATTATTTTATTTTTAAATTGCTCAAGGAGTTTTTAATACGGTATATTCATAAAATATAAAATTAATTAATAAATCAAATCTTTTATCATCAAACTTAAATATTCTAACCGGTTCTTAAGTTTGAATGATTTTTTTAGTTAAAACCAAATATATCAATATATAAGTTCGAAATGAATAACATCATTCCTTTTTTGCTTTTTATCAAAAGCTACTATGCGTGACCAACCCCTTATTCAATTACTCTTATCATTATAAAACCTTCGGTTGGTCTTAGCTAAAAGTTAGAAAGTTATGATCAATTTCCCTTAATTGATCACAAACACTTCCTAAACCTTAAAAAAGAAGAATAAAGATATATCATATTTCTGTTTGATTGATTTCGCTGAGTAAGATTGACCAATTCATAGACTCGAGTTAACGACTATGTTACAGTTTGATGTGCATTTTAATAATCTTATCATCATAATTGATACATTGACATTTCCGATAGAATATCAACAGTCTTTGCACAATGCAAAGATCACATTCCAATCAAAATTGCAATGTGTAATTGATGAGTTAATTCTATATTAGTAAATGAATGATGTCAATTTTAAAGTTGACGGTCGCCAAGAGTAATTGCTGTAAAGCACATTAATAAATAACTACTCTTTGAAGTCATGTTTTAAGTGTTCATTATCTCGGTTTTCAAATGCACTTTACAAAGGTACCTAAAATTTAAAACTTTAACTCTGCATAAAATTTTAGATGTATTGCACATAGTGTTGATATTGGTTCAAAGTTTATCAGGGTTAACTATTTTTAATCTCAAACATTACTTATAATCTTGCATTCGTTTGTCAGCATGAAAATCTATGAATTAACTATAGTTTGAAACAATTTTCAAATCAATTTTTATTTTAGCAGCTTCTTTAAGTCTTAGCCTTGGAAGAAAATCACAAATAACATTACTTAAGTATCTTAATACATGATTTTAAAATAAGTTCAAATATTCAAGAAAATCCCACTTATTTTGATATTTCTTGCATTGAATCGCTTTTTGAAGTCGATAATTTATAAAAGAATATTACTGGAGCTACTTATTGGTTAGAATTGTTAATTACTTTTAAATTAATGCTAGATCTTGGAATATTTGAGATGATCCTCCATGAAATGCAATCCAAGAGATTCTTGACTCTTTAACTAGAGCTTAGATTATATAGCACACGATGTAAAATGTGAAAATTTGTGTTATATTGCAGATCCTTTAACTTATATCAATGAAAAAGACCTTTTATTGTATTCAAACTTAAAGATTCTCTTCGGTTCTCAAGTTTGAATCATTTATTTCTTTTATTTAGTTATGATCAAATATATAAATAAATAAGTTCGAAATGATAAACATCAAGAGTATCATTTTTTATGTTTTTTATCAAAAGCTACTATACGTAACTAGCCCCTTATTACTCCTTTCATCATAAATCCTTCATACAGGGGTTTTGGGGTTGCTGTAAGATTAAGGTTAGAAAGTTATGATCAATTTTCCTCAATTAATCACAAACTCTTCCTTAACCTTAAAAAGATTAATAAAGATTTATCATTTTTCTTATTGATTGATTTTGATGAGTAAGATTAAGCAATTCATAGACCCGAGTTAATGACTATGTTACAGTTTGATGTGCATTTTAATAATCTTATCATCATAATTGATGCATTGAAATTTCCGATAGAATCTCAACAGACTTTGCTCAACGCAAAGATAACATTCAATTTCAAAATTGCAATTTGTAATTGAATAGTAAGTTCTTTAAAAGGAAATGAATGTTTTCACATTTAAAGTCGACTTTCGGCTGGAGCCATTGCTGTAAAGCACATTAATACGTAACTACTCTTTGAAGTCATGTTTTAAGTGTTCATAATCTCGGTTTTCAAATGCACTTTGTAATGATACCAACGGTGTTTTGTAGAATTCTTTGACTAAGTCTGATTTTAAAAATTTAACTCTGCATATAATTTTACAAGTATTGCACATAGTGTTGATATTGCTTCAAAGGTATTCAGTGTTAACTAAAATAAAAGACAAAGATAATTTCTAATTTGACTTTCTTATGGTGCTCATATTTTTACTTAAAGAAACTTTATGAAAAGCAAGTAATGTTCTTATAAGTCTAAACTTTAGCTTTTTATTTAACATTAATGCTATCACTTTTTATCAAACTATCAACAATTAACTATTGTCGTGACAAATTGCATCATTAATTTATGAATAAAAATTTAAATTTTAATTACTCTTAAAGTAAGTAAGCATAAAATTTATTAAATAAATCAAATATTTTATCATCAAACTTAAATATTCTAACCGGTTCTTAAGTTTGAATGATTTTTTTAGTTAAAACCAAATATATCAATATATAAGTTCGAAAAGAATAACATCATTCCTTTTTTGCTTTTTATCAAAAGCTACTATGCGTGACCAACCCCTTATTCAATTACTCTTATCATTATAAAACCTTCGGTTGGTCTTAGCTAAAAGTTAGAAAGTTATGATCAATTTCCCTTAATTGATCACAAACACTTCCTAAACCTTAAAAAAGAAGAATAAAGATATATCATATTTCTGTTTGATTGATTTCGCTGAGTAAGATTGAGCAATTCACAGACTCGAGTGAACGATTATGTTACAGTTTGATGTGCATTTTAATAATCTTATCATGATAATTGATGCATTGACATTTACGATAGAATCTCGCGTGTCTTTGCTCAACGCAAAGATCACATTCCATTCAAAATTGCAATGGAAAATTAAATAGTAAGATCTATAATAGTAAATGAATGTTATCATTTTAAAAGTCGACGGTCGGCTGGAGCTATTGCTGTTAAGCACATTTAAACATAACTACTCTTGGTCGTCATATTTTGAGTTCTCATAATCTCGTTTTTAAAAAGCACTTTGCAATGATACCAACGTTTTTTTGTAGAATTCTTTGACAAAGTCTAAAATGAAAACTTTAATTCTGCATATAATGTTTGATGTATTGCACATAATGGTGTGATTGCTTAAAAGGTTTTCAGGGTTAACTATATGAAAAGACAAAGATTATTTCTAATTTGACTCTCTTAAGGTGCTCATATTTTAATTTAAAGTATCTTTTTGATAAGCAAGTATTGTTCTTTTAAGTCTGAACTTTTGCATTATTTTAAACATAAATGCTACCACTTTTTATCACACTATCAACAATTAATTAAATTGTCGTGACAAATTGCATAAATTTATGAAATTAAAATACAAATAGTTGATTCTTGAATTTAAATGTATAAGATTGATTAAATTTATATAAAAATATTTTATTTTTATATTGCTCAAGGAGTTTTTAATACGGTAGATTCAAAAAATATAAATTTATTAAATAAATCAAATCTATTATAATCAAACTAAAGATTCTAACCGGTTCTTAAATTTGAATGATTTTTTCAGTTAAAAGCAAATATATCATTATATAAGTTCGAAAAAAATAACATCAAGAGTATTATTCTTTTTATGTTTTTATCAAAAGCTACTATGCGTAACCAACCCCTTATTCAATTACTCCTATCATTATAAATCCATCATACCGGGGTTTTGAGGTTGGTTTTTACTAAAATTTAAGAAGTTATGATCAATTTTCCTAAATTGATCACAAATACTTCCTAAACCTTAAAAAAGAAGAATAAAGATATATCATATATCTGTTTGATTGATTTCGCTGAGTAAGATTGAGCAATTCACAGACTCGAGTGAACGATTATGTTACAGTTTGATGTGCATTTTAATAATCTTATCATGATAATTGATGCATTGACATTTACGATAGAATCTCGCGTGTCTTTGCTCAACGCAAAGATCACATTCCATTCAAAATTGCAATGGAAAATTAAATAGTAAGATCTATAATAGTAAATGAATGTTATCATTTTAAAAGTCGACGGTCGGCTGGAGCTATTGCTGTTAAGCACATTTAAACATAACTTCTCTTGGTCGTCATATTTTGAGTGTTCATAATCTCGGTTTTCAAATGCACTTTACACAGATACCTAAAATTTAAAACTTTAACTCTGCATAAAATTTTAGATGTATTGCACATAGTGTTGATATTGGTTCAAAGTTTATCAGGGTTAACTATTTTTAATCTCAAACATAACTTATAATCTTGCATTCGTTTGTCAGCATGAAAATCTATGAATTAACTATAGTTTGAAACAATTTTCAAATCAATTTTTATTTTAGCAGCTTCTTTAAGTCTTAGCCTTGGAAGAAAATCACAAATAACATTACTTAAGTTTCTTAATACATGATTTTAAAATAAGTTCAAATATTCAAGAAAATCCCACTTATTTTGATATTTCTTGCATTGAATCGCTTTTTGAAGTCGATAATTTATAAAAGAATATTACTGGAGCCATTTATTGGTTAGAATTGTTAATTACTTTTAAATTAATGCTAGATCTTGGAATATTTGAGATGATCCTCCATGAAATGCAATCCAAGAGATTCTTGACTCTTTAACTAGAGCTTAGATTATATAGCACACGATGTAAAATGTGAAAATTTGTGTTATATTGCAGATCCTTTAACTTATATCAATGAAAAAGACCTTTTATGAATCAAACTTAAAGATTCTCTTCGGTTCTCACGTTTGAATCATTTATTTCTTTTATTTAGTTATGATCAAATATATAAATATATAAGTTCGAAATGATAAACATCAAGAGTATCATTTTTTTATGTTTTTTATCAAAAGCTACTATACGTAACTAGCCCCTTATTACTCCTATCATCATAAATCCTTCATACAGGGGTTTTGGGGTTGCTGTAAGATTAAGGTTAGAACGTTATGATCAATTTTCCTCAACTAATCACAAACTCTTAATTAACCTTTAAATAGAAGAATAAAGATATATCATATTTCTGTTTGATTGATTTCGCTGAGTAAGATTGAGCAATTCACAGACTCGAGTGAACGATTATGTTACAGTTTGATGTGCATTTTTATAATCTTATCATCATAATTACTGCATTGACATTTACGATAGAATCTCGGCAGTCTTTACTCAACGCAAAGATCGCAATCCATTCAAAATTGCAAAGGAAAATTAAATAGTAAGATCTATAAAAGTAAATGAATGTTATCATTTTAAAAGTCGACTTTCGGCTGGAGCCATTGCTGTAAAGCGCATTTAAACATAACTTCTCTTGGTCGTCATATTTTGAGTGTTCATAATCTCGGTTTTAAAAAGCACTTTACAACAGAACCTAAAATTTAAAACTTTAACTCTGCATAAAATTTTAGATGAATTGCACATAGTGTTGTAATTGCTTCAAAGGTTTTCAGGGTTAACTATTTTTAAGTTCAAACATGACTTATAATCTTGCATTCGTTTGCCAGCATGAAAATCTATGAATTACTTATAGTTTGAAACAATTTTCAAATCAATTTTTATTTTAGCTCTTCTTTAAGTCTTAGCCTTGGAAGAAAATCACAAATAACATTACTTAAGTATCTTAATACATGATTTTAAAATAAGTTCAAATATTCAACAAAATCCCACTTATTTTGATATTTTTTGCATTGAATCGCTTTTTGAAGTCGATAATTTATAAAAGAATATTACTGGAGCTACTTATTGTTAGAATTGTTAATTACTTTTAAATTAATGCTAGATCTTGGAATATTTGAGATGATCCTCCATGAAATGCAATCCAAGAGATTCTTGACTCTTTAACTAGAGCTTAGATTATATAGCACACAATGTAAAATGTGAAAATTTGTGTTATATTGCAGATCCTTTAACTTATATCATGAAATAGACCTTTTATTTGTATTCAAACTTAAAGATTCTCTTCGGTTCTCACGTTTGAATCATTTATTTCTTTTATTTAGTTATGATCAAATATATAAATATATAAGTTCGAAATGATAAACATCAAGAGTATCATTTTTTTATGTTTTTTATCAAAAGCTACTATACGTAACTAGCCCCTTATTACTCCTATCATCATAAATCCTTCATACAGGGGTTTTGGGGTTGCTGTAAGATTAAGGTTAGAACGTTATGATCAATTTTCCTCAACTAATCACAAACTCTTAATTAACCTTTAAATAGAAGAATAAAGATATATCATATTTCTGTTTGATTGATTTCGCTGAGTAAGATTGAGCAATTCACAGACTCGAGTGAACGATTATGTTACAGTTTGATGTGCATTTATAATCTTATCATGATAATTGATGCATTGACATTTACGATAGAATCTCGCGTGTCTTTGCTCAACGCAAAGATCACATTCCATTCAAAATTGCAATGGAAAATTAAATAGTAAGATCTATAATAGTAAATGAATGTTATCATTTTAAAAGTCGACGGTCGGCTGGAGCTATTGCTGTTAAGCACATTTAAACATAACTTCTCTTGGTCGTCATATTTTGAGTGTTCATAATCTCGGTTTTTAAAAGGCACTTCTACACGATACCTAAAATTTAAAACTTTAACTCTGCATAAAATTTTAGATGAATTGCACATAGTGTTGTAATTGCTTCAAAGGTTTTCAGGGTTAACTATTTTTAAGTTCAAACATGACTTATAATCTTGCATTCGTTTGCCAGCATGAAAATCTATGAATTACTTATAGTTTGAAACAATTTTCAAATCAATTTTTATTTTAGCTCTTCTTTAAGTCTTAGCCTTGGAAGAAAATCACAAATAACATTACTTAAGTATCTTAATACATGATTTTAAAATAAGTTCAAATATTCAAGAAAATCCCACTTATTTTGATATTTCTTGCATTGAATCGCTTTTTGAAGTCGATAATTTATAAAAGAATATTACTGGAGCCATTTATTGGTTAGAATTGTTAATTACTTTTAAATTAATGCTAGATCTTGGAATATTTGAGATGATCCTCCATGAAATGCAATCCAAGAGATTCTTGACTCTTTAACTAGAGCTTAGATTATATAGCACACGATGTAAAATGTGAAAATTTGTGTTATATTGCAGATCCTTTAACTTATATCAATGAAAAAGACCTTTTATTGATTCAACTTAAAGATTCTCTTCGGTTCTCACGTTTGAATCATTTATTTCTTTTATTTAGTTATGATCAAATATATAAATATATAAGTTCGAAATGATAAACATCAAGAGTATCATTTTTTTATGTTTTTTATCAAAAGCTACTATACGTAACTAGCCCCTTATTACTCCTATCATCATAAATCCTTCATACAGGGGTTTTGGGGTTGCTGTAAGATTAAGGTTAGAACGTTATGATCAATTTTCCTCAACTAATCACAAACTCTTAATTAACCTTTAAATAGAAGAATAAAGATATATCATATTTCTGTTTGATTGATTTCGCTGAGTAAGATTGAGCAATTCACAGACTCGAGTGAACGATTATGTTACAGTTTGATGTGCATTTTAATAATCTTATCATGATAATTGATGCATTGACATTTACGATAGAATCTCGCGTGTCTTTGCTCAACGCAAAGATCACATTCCATTCAAAATTGCAATGGAAAATTAAATAGTAAGATCTATAATAGTAAATGAATGTTATCATTTTAAAAGTCGACGGTCGGCTGGAGCTATTGCTGTTAAGCACATTTAAACATAACTTCTCTTGGTCGTCATATTTTGAGTGTTCATAATCTCGGTTTTAAAAAGCACTTTACAATGATACCTAAAATTTAAAACTTTAACTCTGCATAAAATTTTAGATGAATTGCACATAGTGTTGTAATTGCTTCAAAGGTTTTCAGGGTTAACTATTTTAAGTTCAAACATGACTTATAATCTTGCATTCGTTTGCCAGCATGAAAATCTATGAATTACTTATAGTTTGAAACAATTTTCAAATCAATTTTTATTTTAGCAGCTTCTTTAAGTCTTAGCCTTGGAAGCAATCACAAATAACATTACTTAAGTATCTTAATACATGATTTTAAAATAAGTTCAAATATTCAAGAAAATCCCACTTATTTTGATATTTCTTGCATTGAATCGCTTTTTGAAGTCGATAATTTATAAAAGAATATTACTGGAGCCATTTATTGGTTAGAATTGTTAATTACTTTTAAATTAATGCTAGATCTTGGAATATTTGAGATGATCCTCCATGAAATGCAATCCAAGAGATTCTTGACTCTTTAACTAGAGCTTAGATTATATAGCACACGATGTAAAATGTGAAAATTTGTGTTATATTGCAGATCCTTTAACTTATATCAATGAAAAAGACCTTTTATTGTATTCAAACTTAAAGATTTTCTCTTCGGTTCTCACGTTTGAATCATTTATTTCTTTTATTTAGTTATGATCAAATATATAAATATATAAGTTCGAAATGATAAACATCAAGAGTATCATTTTTTTTATGTTTTTTATCAAAAGCTACTATACGTAACTAGCCCCTTATTACTCCTATCATCATAAATCCTTCATACAGGGGTTTTGGGGTTGCTGTAGATTAAGGTTAGAAAGTTATGATCAATTTTCCTCAACTAATCACAAACTCTTAATTAACCTTTAAATAGAAGAATAAAGATATATCATTTTTCTTATTGATTGATTTTGATGAGTAAGATTGAGCAATTCATAGACCCGAGTTAATGACTATGTTACAGTTTGATGTGCTTTTTAATAATCTTATCATCATAATTGATACATTGACATTTCCGATAGAATATCAACAGTCTTTGCACAATGCAAAGATCACATTCCAATCAAAATTGCAATTTGTAATTGAATAGTAAGTACTTTAAAAGGAAATGAATGTTTTCACATTTAAAGTTGACTTTCGGCTGGAGCCATTGCTGTAAAGCACATTAATACGTAACTACTCATTGAAGTCATGTTTTAAGTGTTCATAATCTCGGTTTTCAAATGCACTTAGTATTGATACCAAGGGTGTTTTGTAGAATTCTTTGACAAAGTCTTAAATTAAAACTTTAACTCTGCATATAATGTTTGATGTATTGCATATAGTGGTGTGATTGATTAAATTGTTTTGAGGATAAACTATATGAAAAGACAAAGATAATTTCTAATTTGACTTTCTTAAGGTGCTCAAATTTTAATTCAAAGAAACCTTTTGATAAGCAAGTAATGTTCTTATAAGTCTGAACTTTTGCTTTTTTTAAACAATAATGCTATCACTTTTTATCAAACTATCAACAATTAACTATTGTCGTGTCAAATTACATAAATTTATGAGTTAATGTAAATTTTAGTTGACTCTTTAAGTTAGTAAGCATTATTTCATAAAATAAATCAAATCAAACTTAAATATTCTAACCGGTTCTATAGTTTGAATGCTTTTTTCAGTTAAAACCAAATATATCAATATATAAGTTCTAAAAGAATAACATCATTCTTTGTATGTTATTATCAAAAGCTACTATGCGTGACCAACCCCTTATTCAATTACTCTTATCATTATAAAACCTTCGGTTGGTCTTAGCTAAAAGTTAGAAAGTTATGATCAATTTCCCTTAATTGATCACAAACACTTCCTAAACCTTAAAAAAGAAGAATAAAGATATATCATATTTCTGTTTGATTGATTTCGCTGAGTAAGATTGAGCAATTCACAGACTCGAGTGAACGATTATGTTACAGTTTGATGTGCATTTTAATAATCTTATCATGATAATTGATGCATTGACATTTACGATAGAATCTCGCGTGTCTTTGCTCAACGCAAAGATCACATTCCATTCAAAATTGCAATGGAAAATTAAATAGTAAGATCTATAATAGTAAATGAATGTTATCATTTTAAAAGTCGACGGCGGCTGGAGCTATTGCTGTTAAGCACATTAAACATAACTACTCTTGGTCGTCATATTTTGAGTTCTCATAATCTCGTTTTAAAAAAGCACTTTGCAATGATACCAACGTTGTTTTGTAGAATTCTTTGACAAAGTCTAAAATGAAAACTTTAATTCAGCATATAAAGTTAGATGTATTGCACATAATGGTGTGATTGCTTAAAAGGTTTTCAGGGTTAACTATATGAAAAGACAAAGATTATTTCTAATTTGACTCTCTTAAGGTGCTCATATTTTAATTTAAAGTATCTTTTTGATAAGCAAGTATTGTTCTTTTAAGTCTGAACTTTTGCATTATTTTAAACATAAATGCTACCACTTTTTATCACACTATCAACAATTAATTAAATTGTCGTGACAAATTGCATAAATTTATGAATTAAATAAAAAAAGTTGATTCTTGAAAGTATTAAGAAAAAAATTAATTAAATATATATAAAAATATTTTATTTTTAAATTGCTCAAGGAGTTTTTAATACGGTATATTCATAAAAAATAAAATTAATTAATAAATCAAATCTTTTATCATCAAACTTAAATATTCTAACCGGTTCTTAAGTTTGAATCATTTTTTCAGTTAAAACCAAATATATCAATATATAAGTTCGAAAAGAATAACATCATTCCTTTTATGCTTTTATCAAAAGCTACTATGCGTAACCAACCCCTTATTCAATTACTCCTATCATTATAAAACCTTCGGTTGGTCTTAGCTAAAAGTTACAAAGTTATGATCAATTTCCCTCAATTGATCACAAACACTTCCTAAACCTTAAAAAAGAAGAATAAAGATATATCATATTTCTGTTTGATTGATTTCGCTGAGTAAGATTGAGCAATTCACAGACTCGAGTGAACGATTATGTTACAGTTTGATGTGCATTTTAATAATCTTATCATCATAATTACTGCATTGACATTTACGATAGAATCTCGGCAGTCTTTACTCAACGCAAAGATCGCAATCCATTCAAAATTGCAAAGGAAAATTAAATAGTAAGATCTATAAAAGTAAATGAATGTTATCATTTTAAAAGTCGACTTTCGGCTGGAGCCATTGCTGTAAAGCGCATTTAAACATAACTTCTCTTGGTCGTCATATTTTGAGTGTTCATAATCTCGGTTTTAAAAAGCACTTTACAATGATACTAAAATTTAAAACTTTAACTCTGCATAAAATTTTAGATGAATTGCACATAGTGTTGTAATTGCTTCAAAGGTTTTCAGGGTTAACTATTTTAAGTTCAAACATGACTTATAATCTTGCATTCGTTTGCCAGCATGAAAATCTATGAATTACTTATAGTTTGAAACAATTTTCAAATCAATTTTTATTTTAGCAGCTTCTTTAAGTCTTAGCCTTGGAAGAAAATCACAAATAACATTACTTAAGTATCTTAATACATGATTTTAAAATAAGTTCAAATATTCAACAAAATCCCACTTATTTTGATATTTCTTGCATTGAATCGCTTTTTGAAGTCGATAATTTATAAAAGAATATTACTGGAGCTACTTATTGGTTAGAATTGTTAATTACTTTTAAATTAATGCTAGATCTCGGAATATTTGAGATGATCCTCCATGAAATGCAATCCAAGAGATTCTTGACTCTTTAACTAGAGCTTAGATTATATAGCACACAATGTAAAATGTGAAAATTTGTGTTATATTGCAGATCCTTTAACTTATATCAATGAAAAAGACCTTTTATTGTATTCAAACTTAAAGATTCTCTTCGTTCTCAAGTTTGAATCATTTATTTCTTTTATTTAGTTATGATCAAATATATAAATAAATAAGTTCGAAATGATAAACATCAAGAGTATCATTTTTTATGTTTTTTATCAAAAGCTACTATACGTAACTAGCCCCTTATTACTCCTATCATCATAAATCCTTCATACAGGGGTTTTGGGGTTGCTGTAAGATTAAGGTTAGAACGTTATGATCAATTTTCCTCAACTAATCACAAACTCTTAATTAACCTTTAAATAGAAGAATAAAGATATATCATATTTCTGTTTGATTGATTTCGCTGAGTAAGATTGAGCAATTCACAGACTCGAGTGAACGATTATGTTACAGTTTGATGTGCATTTTAATAATCTTATCATGATAATTGATGCATTGACATTTACGATAGAATCTCGCGTGTCTTTGCTCAACGCAAAGATCACATTCCATTCAAAATTGCAATGGAAAATTAAATAGTAAGATCTATAATAGTAAATGAATGTTATCATTTTAAAAGTCGACGGTCGGCTGGAGCTATTGCTGTTAAGCACATTAAACATAACTTCTCTTGGTCGTCATATTTTGAGTGCTCTAATCTCGTTTTAAAAAGCATTTACACAGATACTAAATTAAAACTTTAACTCTGCATAAAATTTTAGATGAATTGCACATAGTGTTGTAATTGCTTCAAAGGTTTTCAGGGTTAACTATTTTAAGTTCAAACATGACTTATAATCTTGCATTCGTTTGCCAGCATGAAAATCTATGAATTACTTATAGTTTGAAACAATTTTCAAATCAATTTTTATTTTAGCGCTTCTTTAAGTCTTAGCCTTGGAAGAAAATCACAAATAACATTACTTAAGTATCTTAATACATGATTTTAAAATAAGTTCAAATATTCAACAAAATCCCACTTATTTTGATATTTCTTGCATTGAATCGCTTTTTGAAGTCGATAATTTATAAAAGAATATTACTGGAGCCACTTATTGTTAGAATTGTTAATTACTTTTAAATTAATGCTAGATCTTGGAATATTTGAGATGATCCTCCATGAAATGCAATCCAAGAGATTCTTGACTCTTTAACTAGAGCTTAGATTATATAGCACACAATGTAAAATGTGAAAATTTGTGTTATATTGCAGATCCTTTAACTTATATCAATGAAAAAGACCTTTTATTGTATTCAAACTTAAAGATTCTCTTCGGTTCTCAAGTTTGAATCATTTATTTCTTTTATTTAGTTATGATCAAATATATAAATAAATAAGTTCGAAATGATAAACATCAAGAGTATCATTTTTTATGTTTTTTATCAAAAGCTACTATACGTAACTAGCCCCTTATTACTCCTATCATCATAAATCCTTCATACAGGGGTTTTGGGGTTGCTGTAAGATTAAGGTTAGAACGTTATGATCAATTTTCCTCAACTAATCACAAACTCTTAATTAACCTTTAAATAGAAGAATAAAGATATATCATATTTCTGTTTGATTGATTTCGCTGAGTAAGATTGAGCAATTCACAGACTCGAGTGAACGATTATGCTACAGTTTGATGTGCATTTTATAATCTTATCATCATAATTAATGCATTGACATTTACGATAGAATCTCAACAGTCTTTACTCAAAGCAAAGATCACAATCCATTAAAAATTGCAAAGGAAAATTAAATAGTAAGATCTATAAAAGGAAATGAATGCTATCATTTTAAAAGTCGACAGTCGGCTGGAGCCATTGCTGTAAAGCGCATTAAAACATAACTACTCTTGGTCGTCATATTTTGAGTGTTCATAATCTCGTTTTAAAAAGCATTACACGATACAATTTAAAACTTTAACTCTGCATAAAATTTTAGATGAATTGCACATAGTGTTGAAATTGCTTCAAAGGTTTTCAGGGTTAACTATTTTAAGTTCAAACATGACTTATAATCTTGCATTCGTTTGCCAGCATGAAAATCTATGAATTACTTATAGTTTGAAACAATTTTCAAATCAATTTTTATTTTAGCGCTTCTTTAAGTCTTAGCCTTGGAAGAAATCACAAATAACATTACTTAAGTATCTTAATACATGATTTTAAAATAAGTTCAAATATTCAACAAAATCCCACTTATTTTGATATTTCTTGCATTGAATCGCTTTTTGAAGTCGATAATTTATAAAAGAATATTACTGGAGCTACTTATTGGTTAGAATTGTTAATTACTTTTAAATTAATGCTAGATCTCGGAATATTTGAGATGATCCTCCATGAAATGCAATCCAAGAGATTCTTGACTCTTTAACTAGAGCTTAGATTATATAGCACACAATGTAAAATGTGAAAATTTGTGTTATATTGCAGATCCTTTAACTTATATCAATGAAAAAGACCTTTTATTGTATTCAAACTTAAAGATTCTCTTCGGTTCTCAAGTTTGAATCATTTATTTCTTTTATTTAGTTATGATCAAATATATAAATAAATAAGTTCGAAATGATAAACATCAAGAGTATCATTTTTTTTATGTTTTTTATCAAAAGCTACTATACGTAACTAGCCCCTTATTACTCCTATCATCATAAATCCTTCATACAGGGGTTTTGGGGTTGCTGTAAGATTAAGGTTAGAACGTTATGATCAATTTTCCTCAACTAATCACAAACTCTTAATTAACCTTTAAATAGAAGAATAAAGATATATCATATTTCTGTTTGATTGATTTCGCTGAGTAAGATTGAGCAATTCACAGACTCGAGTGAACGATTATGTTACAGTTTGATGTGCTTTAATAATCTTATCATGATAATTGATGCATTGACATTTACGATAGAATCTCGCGTGTCTTTGCTCAACGCAAAGATCACATTCCATTCAAAATTGCAATGGAAAATTAAATAGTAAGATCTATAATAGTAAATGAATGTTATCATTTTAAAAGTCGACGGTCGGCTGGAGCTATTGCTGTTAAGCACATTTAAACATAACTTCTCTTGGTCGTCATATTTTGAGTGTTCATAATCTCGGTTTTAAAAAGCACTACACAGATAACTAAAATTTAAAACTTTAACTCTGCATAAAATTTTAGATGAATTGCACATAGTGTTGTAATTGCTTCAAAGGTTTTCAGGGTTAACTATTTTTAAGTTCAAACATGACTTATAATCTTGCATTCGTTTGCCAGCATGAAAATCTATGAATTACTTATAGTTTGAAACAATTTTCAAATCAATTTTTATTTTAGCTCTTCTTTAAGTCTTAGCCTTGGAAGAAAATCACAAATAACATTACTTAAGTATCTTAATACATGATTTTAAAATAAGTTCAAATATTCAACAAAATCCCACTTATTTTGATATTTTTTGCATTGAATCGCTTTTTGAAGTCGATAATTTATAAAAGAATATTACTGGAGCTACTTATTGGTTAGAATTGTTAATTACTTTTAAATTAATGCTAGATCTTGGAATATTTGAGATGATCCTCCATGAAATGCAATCCAAGAGATTCTTGACTCTTTAACTAGAGCTTAGATTATATAGCACACAATGTAAAATGTGAAAATTTGTGTTATATTGCAGATCCTTTAACTTATATCAATGAAATAGACCTTTTATTTGTATTCAAACTTAAAGATTCTCTTCGGTTCTCACGTTTGAATCATTTATTTCTTTTATTTAGTTATGATCAAATATATAAATATATAAGTTCGAAATGATAAACATCAAGAGTATCATTTTTTTTATGTTTTTTATCAAAAGCTACTATACGTAACTAGCCCCTTATTACTCCTATCATCATAAATCCTTCATACAGGGGTTTTGGGGTTGCTGTAAGATTAAGGTTAGAAAGTTATGATCAATTTTCCTCAACTAATCACAAACTCTTAATTAACCTTTAAATAGAAGAATAAAGATATATCATTTTTCTTATTGATTGATTTTGATGAGTAAGATTGAGCAATTCATAGACCCGAGTTAATGACTATGTTACAGTTTGATGTGCTTTTTAATAATCTTATCATCATAATTGATACATTGACATTTCCGATAGAATATCAACAGTCTTTGCACAATGCAAAGATCACATTCCAATCAAAATTGCAATTTGTAATTGAATAGTAAGTACTTTAAAAGGAAATGAATGTTTTCACATTTAAAGTTGACTTTCGGCTGGAGCCATTGCTGTAAAGCACATTAATACGTAACTACTCATTGAAGTCATGTTTTAAGTGTTCATAATCTCGGTTTTCAAATGCACTTAGTATTGATACCAAGGGTGTTTTGTAGAATTCTTTGACAAAGTCTTAAATTAAAACTTTAACTCTGCATATAATGTTTGATGTATTGCATATAGTGGTGTGATTGATTAAATTGTTTTGAGGATAAACTATATGAAAAGACAAAGATAATTTCTAATTTGACTTTCTTAAGGTGCTCAAATTTTAATTCAAAGAAACCTTTTGATAAGCAAGTAATGTTCTTATAAGTCTGAACTTTTGCTTTTTTTAAACAATAATGCTATCACTTTTTATCAAACTATCAACAATTAACTATTGTCGTGTCAAATTACATAAATTTATGAGTTAAAATGTAAATTTTTGTTGACTCTTTAAGTTAGTAAGCATTATTTCATAAAATTAATCAAATCAAACTTAAAGATTCTAACCGGTTCTTAAGTTTGAATGCTTTTTTCATTTAAAACAAAATATATCAATATATAAGCTCGAAAAGAATAACATCATTCATTCCTTTTTGCTTTTATCAAACAGCTACTATGCGTGACCAACCCCTTATTCAATTACTCTTATCATTATAAAACCTTCGGTTGGTCTTAGCTAAAAGTTAGAAAGTTATGATCAATTTCCCTTAATTGATCACAAACACTTCCTAAACCTTAAAAAAGAAGAATAAAGATATATCATATTTCTGTTTGATTGATTTCGCTGAGTAAGATTGAGCAATTCACAGACTCGAGTGAACGATTATGTTACAGTTTGATGTGCATTTTTATAATCTTATCATGATAATTGATGCATTGACATTTACGATAGAATCTCGCGAGTCTTTGCTCAACGCAAAGATCACATTCCATTCAAAATTGCAATGGAAAATTAAATAGTAAGATCTATAATAGTAAATGAATGTTATCATTTTAAAAGTCGACGGTCGGCTGGAGCTATTGCTGTTAAGCACATTTAAACATAACTACTCTTGGTCGTCATATTTTGAGTTCTCATAATCTCGTTTTAAAAAAGCACTTTGCTATGATACCAACGTTGTTTTGTAGAATTCTTTGACAAAGTCTAAAATTAAAACTTTAATTCTGCATATAATGTTTGATGTATTGCACATAATGGTGTGATTGCTTAAAAGGTTTTCAGGGTTAACTATATGAAAAGACAAAGATTATTTCTAATTTGACTCTCTTAAGGTGCTCATATTTTAATTTAAAGTATCTTTTTGATAAGCAAGTATTGTTCTTTTAAGTCTGAACTTTTGCATTATTTTAAACATAAATGCTACCACTTTTTATCACACTATCAACAATTAATTAAATTGTCGTGACAAATTGCATAAATTTATGAATTAAAATAAAAAAAAGTTGATTCTTGAAGTTATTTAGCATCAAATTTATTAAATTTATATAAAATTATTTTATTTTTAAATTGCTCAAGGAGTTTTTAATACGGTATATTCATAAAATATAAAATTAATTAATAAATCAAATCTTTTATCATCAAACTTAAATATTCTAACCGGTTCTTAAGTTTGAATCATTTTTTTAGTTAAAATCAAATATATCAATATATAAGTTCGAAAAGAATAACATCATTCCTTTTTTGCTTTTTATCAAAAGCTACTATGCGTGACCAACCCCTTATTCAATTACTCTTATCATTATAAAACCTTCGGTTGGTCTTAGCTAAAAGTTAGAAAGTTATGATCAATTTCCCTTAATTGATCACAAACACTTCCTAAACCTTAAAAAAGAAGAATAAAGATATATCATATTTCTGTTTGATTGATTTCGCTGAGTAAGATTGAGCAATTCACAGACTCGAGTGAACGATTATGTTACAGTTTGATGTGCATTTTAATAATCTTATCATGATAATTGATGCATTGACATTTACGATAGAATCTCGCGTGTCTTTGCTCAACGCAAAGATCACATTCCATTCAAAATTGCAATGGAAAATTAAATAGTAAGATCTATAATAGTAAATGAATGTTATCATTTTAAAAGTCGACGGTCGGCTGGAGCTATTGCTGTTAAGCACATTTAAACATAACTTCTCTTGGTCGTCATATTTTGAGTGTTCATAATCTCGGTTTTAAAAAGCACTTTACAATGATACCTAAAATTTAAAACTTTAACTCTGCATAAAATTTTAGATGAATTGCACATAGTGTTGTAATTGCTTCAAAGGTTTTCAGGGTTAACTATTTTAAGTTCAAACATGACTTATAATCTTGCATTCGTTTGCCAGCATGAAAATCTATGAATTACTTATAGTTTGAAACAATTTTCAAATCAATTTTTATTTTAGCAGCTTCTTTAAGTCTTAGCCTTGGAAGAAAATCACAAATAACATTACTTAAGTATCTTAATACATGATTTTAAAATAAGTTCAAATATT
>ARYC01013103.1:0-15854 GCA_000711775.1 Oxytricha trifallax
ATATTTATTTTTATATTTAGCTTGTTCTGCTCTTTTGAGTGTATTGACCATACCTATATTGAATATCCTCTATACTTAAATATTTCTATATTTCTCAATAATTTATTGTGAAAATATGAAATAAGTAAACAATCATTATTTAATTGATTGTAAAAGATCTAAATAAAATTATTCCTTTTTTGCATTAATTAGTAGCTCTTTTATAATAAAAAAAATTAAAATGTAAATCTTAAAATTAATTAATATATATCAGCTATTTAATTGTTTTGCCTATCGTTTAATTTAATTTTAAATTTATCATTTTTTCTTTAACCTTTAGTATTTTCTGCAGCTCTTCTTATTTATTAAGGTTAATTATATATTTTTTGGGGGGGGCGATATCTGAACCTATGATTATTTTAACAGTAAGATATCGCCAAATAAATCTTAAAAACTATGTATAGGGTATTTTAAGGGTTAATAAAAATGATTTGGAAGTCAAAAATTAAATATTGCTAATAGATCAAAAATTCAGGAAATATAATAAATTAATCAAAATTCAAATTAAATATATAAATTTTAACCAACTTTACTTTTCGATTCTATTTGAACACTTATACACCATGATTGAAGAATTTCTCAAATTTTATCAGTATTGTTAGTTGTATGAGTAGAAATCATAAATTTAAAAACTGTATCCTTATCTGAGTAGCCAGTTGCAAGTTTTATTGTCTTACACATAAATTCATTGCTAATGATTGGAATCATTGACTAAATTTCATCGATCGAGAGTGGAATCACCATAAATGGTCAATAACTCGTTGCTTGTTGAGTGTTTTGTCAAATTTAGGACCCTATCGTATTCTCCATGTTTTAAAACCCCCAGCTCAGCAACTTTCAAGTCCTGCTCGACTGTTTGAGCACCAAATTCGGCAGCTTTAGTGGAGGAGGAGACAAAATGACGATTTTAATGAGCGAAAATTAGAGAGGTTTTTGGATTTTTGGTTTGATTAGTTAAAATTAAAATTTAAAAGTGTGATATGTAATAAGGGGGCTTTTAATCAATAAATTTGACGATTAAACTGCTGTTTCTGTATGTATTGGTGTCTTCAATAGCCCCATGCACTTTAACTCATCGCATTTCAGCCTCAACTTCACACAAATCCATGCTTGATGGTGCTGCACCACTGCTTCACGCTGAAAGCCCATAGCTTGTTGACGTCTGTCTTGGTCATTGCCTTCAGAATCTGCGAAAGCCGCTTCACCAGGTGGATCCTATGAAAATTTAGGCCCAAAATACTTACTTGCTGTCTGCTTGCTCCTAGCGGAGGTGCCTCTTGATGTAGGAGAACAACTGCTCGATGGGGTTAAGCCAGGGTGAGTATTCAGCGTTGAAAAGGACAGTGACCTTGAACTTCCTAGCAGTCTCCAGCACCTCTGAATACTTGTGAATGACTGCGTTGTCCATGAGCAGCACGATCTTTTTATGGGCGAGATCTTTGTCTGTGCGCAGCTGGCGCAGGGTGTGATAGAGGAAGTTCTCGAACAGCACGGCATCGAAGGCCCCATCAATGATTTGACTAGAGATCAGCTGGTCCTTGGTGATGGCTGCCACAAAGCTCATCGAAAATTGCTATCTCTTAGTGGATTCCTTGGTGATTGAGAGATTTCGAGCCAAGAGCCCGTAAGACCCCAACCGCTGGTTGACTTGCTGCTTCGAGACTGCGATGGGAGTATGAGTGAATGATGGTAAGGGCTCAACTGCATCGACTACAGCTTGGGTTGCTTGATTACTCCCCTTAATGGACTTAGGAAAATTAGAATCATCTATAGAAGTGTCAATATCCATAGAATTCGCTTACCTTCCTGTCGATTCTCTGTGATTTAGCTGCTACTTTGAGGCCTGCTGGACAGCTGCAAGCGTCGGGGAGTGATACATGCCATATTTTCATTGCCATTCGCGCTCAATACCTCGCTGCCTTTGCGTTGAGTTGATTATAGTCTGAGACTGGCCAGGTTCTGGACCAATGGAGTGAGAAAAGAAGCAGATTTGAGAGGGGTTTATGGTTAGCTGCTTGATTTCTTGGAGGAGCTCTATATTCTGATCGCGCTGAAGCGCTTCTGCAGGGATGTCTATTAAGCACTGCCCTCTGGGGCTTCTAGGATAGGTGACAGCTGAGTATACTTGTATTTGTCGCTGCATTTGACAGGGGTGGCAGCGATTCTTTACTCCTTAACCTCAAAGATATGCTCTCTCTAGGCGGAAGATTTCCTCCGTAACTTTGTAAAGATCGATTTCTGAGTTTGGCCTTGAAATTTTTTATGGAACAATTCCAGATCCAGCCACTATTCGTGCAGTATTGCCAATTTAGTCTTCTTAACCTACTATAGAACTCTTACCATCAGATTTGACATCTCTCGAGCTGCTGATGACGCTGTATTCAAATAGTCAAGCAAAAACAGCAATACTTACCTCGAGGTTCCCAGAATTGCTTGGGGTCTCAAAATTTCAGCTTTCAGGTCACTTTCATCTTGAATTGAAACTTGGTCTTTCAAAAATGGGGTGTTCGGGGTCTTCATTTTATCATACTTTCTGGCCCCATTGATTATAGATGTGTTCGATTCGATGTTAGAGTAGCCAACCAGCATCTTGCCATAATGGATGACATCGTCGGTGACGAGAACCTCGGTCTTACCAACAGCAGGGGCCAGAGAGGAGTCAACTTATTAATTTTCTTTGTGAAGGGCAGCTGAATTGAAACTCCATTGCTTTGTAGGCATGTAATCGCTCCTGAAGTTGGATTCATCCACTGATATGATCACTGCATCTTCCAAGAATAGCTGCGCGAGCAGTCTTGACACCCAAAGCCTCTTCTCGTTGAAGGATGGGTCTCTATACTTCGCATTGGCTTTCTGGGCTTTGCCAAATCGTAAATGGAAACTTTCCTTGAGTACCTTTAATAGCATTGCAACGCTGGGCACTGTTAGGTTCTTATATTCTTAGTCCTTACTCTGCAATTCAAGCAAGTTATGATGCAGGCGCCAGCCAGTGATCTTGTAGATGCCTTGCTGTTCAAGTATAGTAGCAATCGCCTTCAGCAACAGCGGGTTGCTCCGCGTATTCTTCCTCCCATTCTTGAGCTTTTGTTTTGGATTCAGCACTCTGTGCTCCACCTCATACTTGAACTTCTCGATTGCTTTGTATACAAATGGTCGATCCACACCCATTTCAAGTGCTATATCCTTGGGTTTCATGCCCTCCACCTTGTATTGTTAAACCACTTAGATTTTCTTTAGCGCCAGCTTCGCATCTCGACGTTTCAGGTAAGGATTCTTGGAGGATCCATTCATTGGTTAATGGTTTGAGTATTCACGATTTGATAAATCGAAAACCCCACCCTGCTCTTTTCATGAAGTCTTGCAGGCCTTACCACAGCTCATCGTTCTACTTTATCTGCAGGTTCTTATGCATTACATTAGAGTTTCTCTACCCTGTATACTTTTATGGCTTTCTAATCATACGAAGGTACTGCTCAAGGCCATAACAAAGCTAGTCATCAGTTGCCAAACTTGAAATATCGACTAACTATGATACTGCTCACTCAACATTCTCCAATGGTAGTCGTATGATTTGTCCACCCAGAATTCCCATCGTTGATGGCGGCACACCCCACAAAAAAAACCCCAAAAAACACCAAACATTGCCATTGTTAAGGAGAAGTGCCTGAGGTGTAAGTGAGCTTCACTGGTTTAGGAATTGAGGGGAAGTTGGTGCCCAGCACGACCGATGTCCACTTGAGTATAGTCTTCTACTATGGCTTCAGCGCGCTCTGCTTGATTTCCTCTAACTCTTGATTGCAGAGAAACCCAAAGTTCAGAATCGACTGCGATGAAAAGGAATTGTATTAATGTTCGCTACCAATCGATGATGTATTGAATGAATGTAACATTTCCAATAACTAAGTGCTGTTCCTTGTGAGGGGTTTATATATATTACAGTCTTTTAAAGTTTAATAGTTAATACTAATAACTCAAATCACACAAAAAACTCAAACCAATGAAAATCATTCTGAGATTTTGAACTATGATTTAAGTCCGATCTTTCAGAATTTTATAATTAATTAATGATTTTCGAAGATTTCCTGCTTCCCACAGGAACTTTTAACTTCTCCAACACCGATTTCGATAAACTCAGGCACATCTCTTCCGCTATGTAAGGGGATCGTGCCATCAGATTGATGCTGCAACATGCCAAAGTGACTGTGGAGTGCAAGAACTCCAAGCAAAACCTGGTCTTCAACTTTTCCTTGCTCGAATTCCTCGCATCAGGAAATCCATTCAACATCGCCTTGCTCATGAAGAAGCTGATCCAGTGCAAAGGAATGAACCCTATCCTGACCGAGTACGTTTGCAAGCCAGCCAGTAACTTTGTCTCATAAATCATGAGTCAGGTTAGCATTAACACTGCCACTCAGTCTACGTTCACTCTCGCCGAGGCAGAATAATTCCGCAAGGACATGGATGATTTGATTTAATCTCAAAACATCAACATTCAGATCCAGAAAGGTTCAATTCAAAGCCAGACCAACTATACCATCAGTGGTAGTTCATTTTAAGTTAATTACCCTATGCCCGCAGACTACCAATAGAGGAAGTTCACCAAGCCTACGACCAACTAAAATGTCATTAGACTCCTCAAGATTTCAGGACTCGAGATAAAAAATGATGTTGATCTTCTGAATGCTTTCAAAGCCAAGTACAACGATCCCGCAGAACAAGATTTTGTCAAGGAAATCGAGGCTTTGGCAGATGAAGCTGTGCTATAAGAAGCTGAGAGACTGAAGAAGACCTCAAGGGGACAAAGTGCAAACCCATCACCTACCAACCCTCTACCTAAACCAGCAGCAAGCAGCCTAAACTCTTAGAAAAGTCGCCACCCAAGTCAATCATTATGTTGAAGATGATGATGATGAGGATGATGATGATCAACAATCCCCCAAACAGATGAAGTAACGCGTGACCACTCCTTACAACCTGAGAAACATCCCCTCAGTGAAGAAGACCACCTTCGAAAGCGATTCCAAGAGCAAGTTTGCCAAATAAAGAGACTGCTATACCCCAGAGCCCTCAAGAAGCAGACTTCAAAGCCAGAGAGACCAGCTAAAAACAACCCTACAGTGTGAGAAAGAGCAGCAATTGAACAACTCTGACCATTCAGAGGAAAGGGAGACTCGATATGACAGACATCGCCAAAGCCAGACCAGGAAATCAGCTTATGGAAGCCAATTCAGCTGCGCTATGAGAGTTTCTAACTACGAACTACCTGCATGTGGTGTTACTGAAAGCATGATTAACATGAACTAAAGCGTTCCCCCCAATCCTAATGATAATTTCAATTGGGAATTGATTGAGGCAAAGCTAAAAGAGGACTATGAGATTATTCTCAAGAACACCATCGCGGAAGACCTGAAAACCTCTCACTACTTTAGAGATGTGAATTAACTTCTCACCCAGTTCGAAAAGAAATACACGAAGAGTGATTGCTTCGGTGAGTTCCCTCTTCTGGAAATGCTTTAGAATTCCCAAAAAATGAACTCTGGAACCTGTGCTGTTAACTTCTTCTTTGCAAACAAAAAAGTGGTCGAATATCAACTTGAGATGAAAAGAAAATCTTGCTTCGTTGAAAAAGACCTAGAGGTCCAGCTAATTACTCAAACAACGTACAAGAGAATGCTTGGTAAGAGAACTGAGTAAGTAGACCTTTCAGACGTGATAAAAGAAAATGAAAAGCAGAGATTAAAGAGACAGAAAACCTCTCTCAATTCACTCAACTAAAATAATATTGGTGGTGGTGATCCCGATGACGGATAAGAAGACCAGTAAATGCTTAATGTCAATGCCAATCAAAGCAGCTTTGAGCAACACAGATACCCATTAAGTTCTCGCAAGAAATACCACCAGAAGACTCTAAGCTAAAATGTTGAGTAAGCATCTCAGAGCTAAGTCAAGGACAAGCTTGACATGATCCCCAGCCATTTCTTATTCACTCGCTGTTGGTATGTCAAGGAGAGATTTGAAGAGTTACTGCCCTCAGAATATTTCCAATACCCATTCATGATTCAGAAAGCTAATGAATGCTTTGAGTACATACAGGATAATTTCGAGTCTTCTTGGTACAATTACACTGGTTCTCCCTTCTTTAACGCTTCTGTTTACAGACTAATGTTTACTCCTCATCGATTCATCCATTAACCAAACAGAATCAAGGATTACCAGTACAGGGACAAGCATGCATTCAATCCCAATGTAAACTTCTGCAGCAAAGTGCTCAATTGCCAACACTCGACTCCTTACCTCGACTAACTCATGCAGCTAGTGAACCTCTTGAGCGATGGCCTGGTTTATATCGAAAGGAGATCATTCTGTATGCTACTATGTGCACTCTTCAAAGCAGCCCCCTAGCCTATTGTGAACCCCCTCTTCTTGAACCCCATGAAGTTTCCTCTCTTGCATGCTCTCGACTGGCTTGTCTTCGATGAGCTCTCTAGAACATATGTATTCAAAAGGCTCGGTACAATAGATTACAATAAGGCAAGTTTCTATGAGCTTGGCAGCTTCGGCCAATAGTTTTCGAATAACGAAAAGCTTTTCTCTGATTATCTAGACGACAGGAACTCTATCATTGTAGAGCTGATCTTCCATCAACGTGGTCGAGACATTCCTCAGTCAATATTCGGGGTCATCCGCAAGAATGCTGATAAATCATTGACGATCAAATCTTCGTACAGTAAAAAGACTGTGTTGATCCCAAAAAGTATCGATTCGAAGAATAATGAATTGAAAGAAGCTTGCCAGGTGTTTATACATGATTTTACTGAAGACCTCGCATTCTCTACAGGTATGAAGTAGGTATTCGAAGTGCGATTCTATGGGTGCAAGCTAAGATATGAAATGGAGAAGACTATTCTATACTAATACGACGATTTCCAATACAGGACTCGTTAATTTTTCGTGCGTTTCTTTTCTATGTAACATTTCCATTTGTCTAACTTAATTTATAGGTACTCATCAACTAATCTTCATCAGGCGTACATTGATTTGCATAGAGTAATTGGATACCTTCAGAATCAAGTGATAAGACTCACCTATGAAAAAGCCTCGAAATGTGAGACATGGAAGGAAGTTCCGAATGACTTAGTCATTTACTACAAGACCCCACTTTCGACCTACAAGAATTTCGACTACATTATTGAATTTCGTTGATAGATTTGCTAATAAATCTATTTAAGAACGCTCTGATATGTTAAGTAAGAATTTAATGCTAGGTAAATATTTTAGGGTAAATGCTCATAGGCTAAATAAATAATGGTGTGTCTGTAGCTTAGAAGGGATATCCTAACAGGCCTCTAAGCATTATTAACTCAATCTATCAGTTTAACACGCTCGTCACCTTGGTTAAAAACCCTCCCAGAAATTCAGAGCTTCGCACAACCGCAAGGAAAGATCTTTTATTTGACAGGATGTACTCGAAAGTCTTCATGATACTTTTATGGAACTTATCCATAAATCTTACCAAGAGTATTTCAAGATTTATGAATCAACGTAAGCATATTTTAGATTAAAATTCTATAGTTATCTCTAACTGAAGGAGAATGAATTCCATCCTCTCGTAATGGCACTCAACTGGTCAATCCCTGATGATCTAAAGATTGTAATGGGTCTTATTCAAAGCCTCGCTGATTAAGCATAGAGAAATCCTCCTTGGCCAGATAATTATCTTTCAAAACAACAGAGATATGGTGACGAAATTTTTCTTGCCCTAAAAGACCAAGTAAAGAGACTTCCAATCAAAAATCTAGATGGACTGTCTGCCAGAGAATAAGCTCTGCTTGAGAACTCGCCATGGCTTCTCCACTTAGAAGCTTTCAAGAACAGGTTTTTGCACTACAGCTCCAAAAAGAATGACACTATTCAGTAAGTGGATTTAAATTCTAACATTTCTTTATAGGAAAGTGATTGTTAAACCCCCATCATTCTACATCAGAAAAGTTAACTAGCTTTCAAATGATCATGACAACGCTGTAATGTTTGAAGGACTTACACTCAACAGCATGATATAGATTAGTGATTCTGACTAAGATGTAGAAATGAAAGACGAAGACTTGATGCAGAGCTATAGACTTTCACAAACTCCCTCAAGGATTTCTAATTATGGACAGCCAAGCCAAGCAAATCCTTATCAGCATCCCATTCTATAAGATAGTCGCAAGCATTTGACAATGTACATGAGCAACATAAATAACAGTACCAGGACAAGATGCAAATCCAGCAAGTTCTCTCATCAGTGAACTAATTCTAGCAGAGAAATCCTACTGAAATTTATGGAACTACACCTATCGGAACAATTCCAAATTACCCAAATCAACAGTAATTCTATGAAGGAGTTCACCAAAACTACTCGTAAAACTATCACCAGCAAAGGGATTAATAGTAGTCTAGATTGTCAACTAACATGAATCAGATGCAGCAGCAGCTTCCTTCAGGGTACAACTTAAACAGAAAGGAAATGTTTAGAAGCAACATAAACTATGGCATGAATGATTTCTAGGGTCAGAAAAATTACCAGCAAGATGAAGGCTTCAAGTAAACTCAGAGCAGAGAAACGATTGGTAATGACATGTACAAGTATTACGCTGAAGATGTTACCCGCAGATAGGAATAGAGACAAAAGTAAAGGTAGCTCTTACAACATAGAAAACTGCCAAAACTACTTGATTTTCCTTCTTAAAATCAAAGCAAAGAGGTCCTATCCTTAAACAGAGGGTAAGCTAACGCAAATGCTTCGAATTCAAGAATGGATTGCAATCAAACGGGTTCCAATTCAAGGTAGAGGCCATCAAGTGTTAAATAATTCGATACTGATGAAGATAAAACTTAGGTCATACTCTTGGATGATGAAAATTAACTAGATAAGGGACTCGGTACTTAAATTCAACAGATTGAACCAGACTAATAACACTCTATCAACTAAGGTTAACCCCTTGGTGATGGAAATGTTCCATAAACTAACTCTTAAGGTTGCAATGACACGTGGGGTAGGAAGCATTATGGAACAATTCCAGGTCTTTATGATGATATCTCAGACGAAAATACGGGATTGTAAAATTAAAACCATGGTTACGGCCAACAAAACGCTGGTATTAATCAGGGGATGATGACGTCTAAGGACCAATAACAGTAAGTATTCAATAGTATGGGGATATCTGAGGCTGGGAATTCTTTATTTGGTAATACTTCTACCAATCGTGGGCAGAATCAATTTGGGGTTATACCTCAGTAAAACTCGAACCAGTTACCTGGTAGTTCCCATCATGAGACTTCTACCAGTGATGGCACGACTAGTAAGGGTATTACTCCTCAGAGATCTGACCTTTTAAGCATATCTGTGCTACAGCCTCACCTTAAGAAGCAGCAAACTAGTAACATGAGCATCCCTAGACCCAAACCTAAATAGACTTCTCAATCACAGTCACATGATGAAACTCAGTAGAAGCAGATGAGTGAAGTAGAAAATGCTTCAAGAGATCAAGCTCACATTGACCAAGACGTTGAGATCAAGCTCACATTGACCAGGACGTTGTAGATCAAGCTAACGCTGACCAGGATGTCAAAGATCAAGCTGCAAGAGACTAAGCTCCCATTGAACAAGCCGTTGGAAATCAAGGAGCAGAAGAAGCTGATTAAGAGTTGAATAATGAATGAGATTATGATGAAGCTGTCAACCTGAAATGATGTTCACCTAAGGGCAGCTTGGATCAACAGACTCCTTATATTTTGTTATATTCAAGCATTTATTTCATAGATTTTATATTGATAAAACTTAAACTTTACAACTGTACACATTTAGGATGTCTAAATCTTTCTCATCTAAAGTCTACTATTCATTAATTACTTTCTATAATTCACTTCTCATGCCCATCAACCGCTTTGCTTTGCAGAGTGCATTAAAATGCCAGAATTCCCTTCACACTACAACAGTGCTTATTTTCTAATTCCCCACTTATTAATTATTAGTAAATTAAAAACCAGGAGGCACACATGGAACAGCTAAACTACAGAGACAAGCATAACGAACCACTCAGGCTGCAATTCGTCTACCAGCACAACACGCCCAATGCTTACTAGGTGCAGGTGTACAGGAACGCAAGTATCTGCAGCAAGATGATGCTTTCGAGGTGGAGAACCATAAAGGCGACCTCTTCTGCAAGTGCGAGGAATTCAACATCAGTGTAAAGGCTGGAGCCGAGTTCAAACTTACAGTGGCCTCCTCAAACAACGACCCAGTGAGAGTGCTTATCACTCCTACCGATGGCGAGTCCTACATGCTTTCTAGCTGTGCTTGATCAGCAGGAGGCATTGCAGCTGATGCTAGTGAGAGAGGAGGGGCACTTGAGAGCAGAGCCTTCAGATGATATAGAGTCTTTGATTTAATTTACGTTATTTAATACCTAATTCACTTCCCTAATTCACTCTCGATGTAACCCATCGAATATTATTTCACACGCTTATAAAACTTTAATTCACTGCTTCAATCGTCGTGATCTGCTGAACTGAGGCTGTCTCACTGCTGAGGCTGGTTTGCTCATGAATTCTCTGTGCTGATGATGCTTAGCATGCATACAACGTGGAAGTGGAGAGTGCGATGCTATTTGTGCTGTGCTGGATTGCTATGATTACTACAACTCTCTACTTTGCGTCATCGCACTCCGCGATTTGTGCCTTGACCAAGCTACAATTGTAAGTATCTGCCTATATCATTAACAATATACAGAAGACTTGGGTCTGCATTGCAGTTGGAGCAGCTGGTGTGAGCTGCTTGCTTTACATGCTAAAATTACTGTTCAATGAGAGCACTCTACTTCGAAGGTAAGCATATCAACTTGCTTCTCATTACAATGCCAGTTAATCCAGTATAGGATCGAGCTTTACGATGCAGCTCTGCTGAACACTTATTGAGCTGGTGAGTTTCTTGTGGAGGGAGGGAGGGCAAAGAAGCGTGAAGTAGGATAAGTAGGTAACCTTCATTCCTTAACTTGCACAGAGTGCCAGCCATAGGGGCTGAGGATGAGTGGGTGTTAAAGCAGAATTACAGAACTTGGGCAGCGATTTCTAAACTACAACTCACTTTTGGCTTAGAAATTCAAGTAAGTCAAATCAAATTAATTTCAAAACCCCAAAACATGCTAATAATTTTTTCTAAAGGGTTTTGGGTTTTAGACCTTGCACATGACACTATAAGAATAATTAGAGAACAGAGAGTGTAAGTTTTAAGAAATTATTATAGAATATAGGTAAGTACAAAAAAACTAAACTAAGGGATGCTACTTTTACAGTTATTAGAAGAACTTAAACTAAATACAATTAAGATAATCAATATCATAATCTTAAATCAAAGATTTTGATAAATTAAGTAAATCAAACAAAATCTAAGAATGTTGGAATTATTTAAGAATAAGAGGCTTGTTAATAATCAAAATAAATATTGAAATCATTCAATATTGCCAAGCTAGCAGCCAGCCCTCGCTCAGCAATAAACTGAGCTCAGACCAGCCGAGAGGAAAAAACAAAAAGAAAGACAAGAGAAGGAGGTTCAGACAATATAAAACCCTAATAATCGTAGGTGGCCACCTAATCTAAAACAGAAGGGAAATCGTAAGTGCGTAAAACGCGCGTAAGGGTGCATAAAGCTCGTAAGGGGTGCTATAGAAGCTCGTAAGGGTGCTATTAAAGCTCGTAAGGGTGCATTTAGCTCGTATTACAAAGTAATTTATCTCTTTGTGGGGAGTTCCACCCCACCTCTCTCTCTCCAACCTTGAACCTATACTTTGAAACATTAAGAAGTAAATGATAATTAAGAATTATTGAAATGCTTACCTTTAATTAAAATCATTGAATCTTCACCTGATGTTGCTGCTGTCATCTGTGACTTCTGCTTTATAATCTAAAAGAAAATTAACAAAAAGTAAAAGATTCTTAAAAATAATTATGGAAAAATACTTACTTTAAATCATTTCTAATGCTGAAGCTCATTCTGAATCTGCTTGCCGAATCTAAAAAGATAAAAACAAAAAAAAGAGACAAAAAGTGGTGGCCACCACACTATAATAATCTAAAAATCAAACAAAAATTTTAATTATTATAACAATAATTAATTCCAACTTTACTTTAGTAAAATTATTCAGCAAATATTCGGAATTTTCGCGAATTTTCGGAGGCTAGGCCTCTATAATTATTTTATAGAAAGTTGGAGGAACCGATGGTTGGTTCATAGAGTTTAATTCTAGCTGCTGTTAGCTTTTACTGCTTTAATAACTACTTTAGTTTAGGTTTTAGTAACTTCTGTAGGTAAATTAGCTTCTTGAGCAACTTTTGAAAATTAAAACTTTACTTGTAAAACTTAAGCTTTACTTGACTTTAAAACCAGCAATCCTAAGCACTGTAAGAGACTCTCACTTCAAGGGCTGGGGTACACACCCTGAAGGCCGAAGTGGCGTAAGACCTCCCAGGCTGTATCCTCGCCGAGGGCTTTGCAGGGCTGTTGCTGGTACAAGAACTTACCTTACTTTACTTAAACTTAGAGCTGGTCTGAGCTCAACTTACTACTAACTTTACTCTGTTACTTGAGAGTGTACTCTGTATTGGTAAGTGATATTTACACTCTTAACTACTACTACTTTAGGTCAACAGCAGTTGAGAACTCATCTCAGCAGGTCACCTGCTTGCAGTGCTACTCACTTCTTGTTTGTTTTGTTTGAGTCTTTTACTTCTTGTTTCTTCGTTGCCCAAGCTAAGTGGTGGCTGGGTTAATACCTGGCTCACAGTGTTTTAGTTGTTTGTTAGCTTCTTAGTCTAAGTTTTTAGGGTTTGTGTGTGGTGGCTATGACCTGACTCTGACACCCATATTTATCTGTCGAGGGGTCCTCTGGCCAGGGCAGCCAATCTCTGGTGTTTATTGCACTGGGGAAGGGTTGCTTGAAAGCAATCGAGCCTCAGCGAAGCATTTTTTAATAGTTATAGTATTAATTTTAAGTAATAATCTTTACTTTAACCTTAAAATCCAAGCGAAACCCCGTTTTTTGGGCTGGTCTACTGCCCTCTAGGCTTACTCTATCATCTCTACCATATCTTAATGTTATTTTCTTATCAACAGCACCAATACCTAGTTATCCTAACAAAATTTCCGTAATTCAGGTGGAGGGGTCATAACGTTAGCCAAGCCAAAGTGCTGTTCCGGTAAAAAGTTCCGTATTCTAGGTCTTAAGGGCAAATAAGTCCAAATAAGACCCCATTTGCCTGGTATTTGAAGCCTACCACATCCCATATTGCTCTGTCTGCCCTATAGTAACTTGTTATTAGTAATAAACAATGTTATCAATGACTATGATCAATTAGCCACCATAGAGATCACATGGGGTAGAGCTGGGCTGGACTCAAGGGGTGAGGAGGAGGCACTTTTTTGAAAATTTCAAGGCCAAAATGGCCGTTAGAACCTCCCTGACATTTCAAGATGGGATATAGCCACTCCCACCATCAATCGGCTTCTTTCCTTCTATCTCGTCGATCTAGAGTGTATTAGCGATGTTTGGGTTGGGATGGTGGGATGGGGAGGAGATTGGAAAATAATTTTTGTAAAATCATACAAGTCATACTCTATAATCCGTTAGAGATAGTATAGGGACTTTCAAACTTGGAATTGAAAATAATTCGACCCCCCCTCTAAATCCGCGGTTCCTCAACTCAAAAACCAACTTTTTTTATGTTTCTGTAGTGAGGCTTGGATTTCTAGACGACTGGGAGTGGTTTGGGGTCGATCTGAGACTCAGGTAGACCTCATGGTGCATCCGGGGGAAATGAGGAGGTCCCTGAAAAGTGGCCTCAGATCAGAAATTGGGGCCACCGACCTACCGATCTTAGGGGGTTCAAAATATGGTTGGCAAAGCCAACAAAACTCCCAAACCCCAAACCCCTGATAGTTGATTGATTGAGATTGAATGAATTTGAGATAATTAAATAGATTGATGAGTGTTTAAAGGGAGTAATGTGAGAGGTTGGGGGTATAATGAGGTTTATGAGTAGATAAGAGGGGTATGTTTAATAATTTATAGTTAAAATCTAAAATCTGAATTCAATTTTTATAACTAAGTTCCAAATCACAAAATTTCCACTCAATTCGCTGACCACTCCAGCAATTCGATGAATATTGGGCAATCATGGCTAAAATCGTCAATGGCCTGCCGCAATGATGATGGGTTGCGGCATCTTCCCAGCAATATGTGTAAATTAATGGTTGGACTTACCTTATTCATGGGTCTGGTAAGTTTATATATATATGTTGCTCTTGAAACCCAAGCTCTTTAAATACTTTTACCAATTTCTATTTAGACGGAAAATTTCCACTACAGTATAGACTGCTTCTTAGCAGTTATGAATCTCTGCCAACTATCTCCCTATAATATTAATTTAAATGTTAAGGTATCAGTTGAAGCAAGCCAGCAACCAGAGCAGCGGCCCACTTTTAAAGTAAGAATTCCCCTTCTTATTTATTAACTTTAGATATGCAAAATCGTAGAGCCAGTTCGACCAACTTCCTTGCCAAGTTTGTGGCAAATGGATGCTTAAACGCACAATGAGCAGACATCATCAACGCATGCACAAGCCCTTAATCATAGAAGACTCTGACGCTGAAGAAGTCGTGATTGACACTGCTATTCCTAATTTTGCCCCATCTTCATTTATGAATACTTAAGCTGGCCTTCGACTATTGGGAGTCAAGGAAAATCAACTTGAGGAATCCAAACAACCCCAAGGGATGACTGGCTCTACTATCGACACTGCCTATGATTTCTTCAACTATCCTGAGCCCCAAGTCAAGTTAATGAAATTCGATCTCATGCTAAAGGATCACTGGACCTTTCACAATCTCTCCTCCCATTTACCTTGCTAGAGATTCCAGACAAATCAGTAAGACATTGATTTTAAATCCATATGTAGGTGAGCATAATGAAGGCAGTTGCTATTTTGGAAGACACTGCCGACGGCTTGATTGAACGTAAGCTTAACATCGTATTGATGTTGCAATCAGAGCAGCTGCTTGAGCTAAGAAACATGGTCTATAACACAGCTTACCTCTCATTACTAAATAAGCGTTATGGCGAGGTCGCCACTGGTAAGAATTATTCTATCTCTCACCAAGGACTATAGAGAAAATGCCTGAGAAGTACTTAAAGATTTTCAACCCTTTGAAAGCCACAGTGTTCCAAAGCCATTTAAATGGCCAGCTCCGTAAGAGCTTCAGTAAGCTATTCCATTCCTTTATCGACGAATACAATTGCGATGTGAGCGAGTAGCTTTCATATTTCAAAGTTCTAAGTGATATCCAAGTTGACGTGTTTGAATTCTTAAAAGTTGACAAGTTCCCAGTCGTCGAGTTCAACACCTCTATTGTTTGGAAGCCTGGCAAGTTCTAGCGCAATCGCAAGTCGAAAACTTGTGCAATCCTTCGAGACACGCTATTAATTCAACAAGAGCATTGACAACTCAGGGGGTGCGAATTGCCATGATACTTCAATCGCTGGTCAACTTCTTCGTTGACATTCCTTGCAGACCCAACTTCGAGATTCATGTGCCTGAATATCTTACTCGATAAATGGTTGAAGGAGAACAAATCCATGAGGAGTGTGGGTTATAAATGCACCAAAGCATCAAGACTTCTTGCTGTAGCAAGGGAGCTGGAGGATCAGATGTGGGTTTTGCTTGACCCCAAGGCCTTAGTACTCAAGAGTAATGATGCTGAGAAGCTAGAAAGGAAGGTGTAT